>PVLD010004822.1:0-120140 GCA_004027595.1 Dinomys branickii
TTTTTTTGTTGTTGATGTTGTTGCTGTTGTTGTTGTTTGCCTGTTTTGTTTCTTGTCTTTGGATTTTTGGTTTTTGTGTTTTTTCTGTTGTTGAGAGGATTAACTGTCTGACTAAATTTGCATGTCTGTATATGGGTTCATACATTTACAATTCGAAGATATCAATGGATAAAGCAATAACCACTGTTGAGACCATATCGCCTTGTCTATAGATTAATTGTGATTGTACTATTTTTTATGATAATTGGTGTCTGTTTGTCAATATGTTTTTGTACTTTTATGTTTTTAAAATAAAAAAAAAAGATATTTTTTTCTGACCCGTCAGTCTTTGAAAAATGAAGTAAAGGAAATTTAGATTTACTTACCCTCCCCCAACCAGAAATATCTCTCCTCCTACATACAAAAATGCTGCTTCTCTAGAAAATAACCCATTTGTTTGTCATCAGTTATTCTGTGTTTCCTCAAAAGCACTTTCTCTGTGACTTAGTATACTGCTTAGATACTCTTGTTTTGTGACTTTTTAGTCTCCCTAAAGAAACTATGTATTTCCATCATTCTCTTGCTCCATATCCAGTTATTGAAGAAACCCTTGTAAGTCCCTTTTATCTTTCTATGACATACGTGTTTTGTAAGAGCACCAGTCCCTTTCAGTTCTCACTCAGTTCTACATAGTATCAGTTCCAACTGATGTAAGAATTTTTTTTCTGTCAAATCTCCTGCTTGAAAGTTTCACACAATCTATGACCATACTCCTCTAAAAGCTCCATAGTTTAGCATCATCTGTGTCCGCCCATTTTCCACTGGTTTCTTTCATAAAACTTATGTTTTCTGTGACTGCTCTGGTTTATCAGACCCTACAATGTTTTCATTGAATTTTTACTCCTCATTCCTTTTACTAAGTTCACTCATTTATAACTTTTATTCAGAATATATGTATTGTTTAGTCATTTCCAAGTCCTACCTCTTACATTAATCTTTCCCAAAATATGTTTTCTTTGGGTTCTGATTTTAGTTTGAAACAGTATTTTTCCACCTTATTTGTTTGGCACTTTGAGTCTAATTTCTGGCATATGTACTTTACGTGATATCCCCCCAACTAGACTGGGTTTCTCAAACACATACATTTTTGTTGTTATAGTGGCATTGCCAACATTTCTCCATTATCTTTGTGGATAGCCACTGTTCTTGATTATAAGGACAATGGTACAAAGGATGTGGATGATGGTTGCTCAGCAAGAACTGAAATCAAAGACTAGAAATATCAGCCTCGGACTGATTTCCAGAAAACACACACATAGGCATTGTTCATAAGTACGTATTAAAACATTTAACATTTTATAGCTCACAGTCAAGGGCATTCTCTATATGTTCTTTTGATAGATTTTTGGTTGGTTGGGCATTTTTAGGAATTTCCAGAAAGCTTTTTGAATTTTCAAAGGTTCTTGGCTAGTTTAAAGAATATTTACTTCTTTTACCCACTAAGTGACAGAATAATGTATGAACTCAAGAGTTAATTTTGCTAGTTATATTTCACCTGGGGGGGGGCCGATGGATAGCTAGGTTAACTCTGCACACACAAGCACATCATCATAGAGCCATATCACTTTTCACCCCTACATTTCACCCCTTCCTGTCTCTATTTCCTTGGATCGTTAGAGAAAGGAGGTGAACAGATTTCCCTAGTTTCTAAAGACTCAGTCAGGGAGCAGAAACATAGAGTGAGCAGCTATTTTAGGGAAACATTTCTCAATAGAATACTTTTTACTGCTCTTTCCAAGTTCAGATTTCTCAGAACTGACAACATGGCTTTTGTTATTCTGGTCAGTGAGCAAAAGTGGCCAACTGGTTGCTACTAGTCCCTACTCATGTGCTAACAGGGAAAGTCCCCCACAAATATATAGACTAATGTGTTCATCCTAGAACCTGGCTTAAAGAAGACATTATTAAATGTTTGGAAAGGATGGCACTGGTGCTTATCTGAATGTTTATGCATATTAATGGGGCAGAATCACTATCTGTGCTCTAATGATTAGTGCTATCGTTCAGGTGGTTCTGGTATTAAGGGCATTTTCTTGGTCTTGGTGGGGATTTCAGTTGTGGTAAGCAGTGGTATGAGCGGAATCATTTCCAAATAAGATTTTGAACTCAGCTTTTTATCCTTCCACAACTCCCCATTCCTTTCCTCTGGGACCTTATGCATGAGCTAATATAAACTTGGGTGTTCACTTTTCCCAGTACATTACTACATTGCTAAGCAATATGTGCATATTTTACCAAAAGTCTTCTAGAGATATAGCAATATGATAACGCATAGAAATCATTCTAATGGGGTGAGTTTGGGTTTCACTGAGGTGAAAAATAATGTTCTGGTCCACTCTCAAGTCCATAGCTGAAAAATCACACTTACCCCTTCTTTAGCAATGGAACAGCCCTTGATTTCCCAATTTAGAATTAAAAAAAATTTCAAAATGAATGTGCTTCTCTATAAGAGATATTTTGGAGCATCTTTCTCTATGAAACACAATGTTTAGCCCAGGGCCCAGCATACCCCAGAAAGGTACAATGTAAGAATCTCTTATTTTAGATTTGGTTTGAAAGTGAATTAAGACAAATGCAAAATCAAACCACAGAATAAAAGAAATATCTGGGCTCTAAAGATGACCAAGAGAATTACTGGATAGCATCTATTTCATTTCTAATTTGTAAAAACCAAAAAAGTATTTTAATTTTTAAGAAAATGCTCCAACCTTTTATCACATATATATTAAATACAAGAAACATTCACCAGGTGTCAAGATTAAATGTGTTTATTTTGAGTTAGTGAATACAATGGTGTATTAGATACCAGCACTCCACACTACACCTATGTATTTGCCTCTAAACCTTCACACACAGTCAATTTCCATTCTTCTAAGATTCCACCACTGGGCCTTCTATTTCTAGGAAAATCATAAAACAAATTAAAGAGAAGGAAAGGAAAGGAAAGTTGATCACCATATTGTGCTTCCAGTGCCCACAGAAGGATTTGAATCATCTCAAATAAATGTTGGCCATATTCAGTATAGGGGAAAAATGATAACATGAGCACTGGTACTGGCATGACCAGGAGAGAAAGAATAGAATGACGGGTAAAAGCATTTTAGGCTGGACGAGTTAGTTTTTCCTCAGTTAAAAATCCACATAATATCATGGGTGTGACGTCAACGTTAAGTTGTTCAATTTGTGGGCCGTACACTTAAGCATATGGGCTAGCACATTTTTGCACTGAAACAGAAGCAATACAAGTTTTATTGTCTACCATTACACTTCCAGGTTTTTCACTTATGAATATACCTGCCAACCTAATGATTCTTGCATGCATTAGAGTTTGCTTTTGTAGAGTTAAGTTTATTTCCCCATCCCTCCCACTCCCGTAAAGATTGCGATGCGAACTCTTTGCCCAACTTTAAAAGAATGTTGCAAAGGACAGCTCTGTGGCACCTCAGGACAGGCATCCTCTGTCCCCTCTCCAGGCTATAGATGGATCAGCAGTACTGACCACATCTCATCTTACATGCAAACGGGTGCTGTTCCTTTAATGTCCCCATGCCAGAGGCATACAAGTCAGCAGGTATGCATACAAAAATGGAAGTCAAATGAAAAAGGAAAAGAAAGAAAGAAAGAAAGAAAGAAAAAGCTTTCTCATTAAAAGCCTATCGTCCTAGAAGGAATCCATTGCTTTGAATTCACTTAAGGCCTGCACAGGCGAAATGTGTTTCTTTTGAGAGCCTCGTCGAACTCGTGTCTGGAATTCTTCAGGCTTCTCTCTCTTCACAAGGGGCTTCTTTTCTGGAGCCTTCATCTTCCAGGACACAACTGGAGAGTTGACAGCTGCTGTCCCATACACTTTCTGGTATTTGGTTGAGGCCACATAGGACGCTTTCACTGTGAGCACAACGGCATTCATCAGGTTTTTAGCTGCCTGGATAAGTGAGGTGGCGCTGTCCAGCTACAGTAGGAGAAGAATAAGATGCACCTGGGTTAATCAAGGCTCCAAATTCAAAAGACAGTGGTGCAGTTCAAACAGTGTTTTGCTGGTTGCTTATTGCCAAAAATAAGAAAACTATCACAAGATAAGGTGAGCAGACTTTGCATCAGCCATCTGTCTTCTCCTATCTTTAATCTCAAAGTAAAAAAACAAAAAGGTTGTCCTAGAGTATATAGCTTTCTAAAATCCCTGATACCATTAGGCTAAGCCCTCTTTGTAGCATGTAAGAATTACCAAAGTAGCAAAGATTTCTCAAAGAGAAACATATATTATTATATTAGGTGGTTATATTAGGCTAATTAGTAACAATATCACAGATATTGCAAAAGCATTTGGCAGACACTGAAGAATAAAATATGATAAGGAATTACATTTCCATTCCATGGTTCAAATTATGGAGATATCTTTCTACCTGTAGGCTATTTTAGTAGCTGAGATCAGGACTGGTATGAATGAAAGAAGCCAAGAATAGGAACGATTCATATTCTGGATTTTACCTATTGAGCAGAGTATTTATTTAGTCCCGGATCATGAATATATCTCCAATTAAAATACCAATAATTGTGCCAGGATTTTGTGGGTTAGACAGCATTCAGTAAGATCCCTGGGACGGTGTGATAATGAAATAGTACAGCCTATGTATCAGATCTATTCTAAGCTTTTTTCCCCATAGAACCTCACTAAGAATCACTACGACTCAGAGGTAGGAATCATCCTTTCCATTTCACAGTGAGAAAGTTGGCCCTGTAACTTCTGCCCATCTGCACAGAATGAGTAGTGAATCCTCAGTCATTACATTATTGGCCCATATTGTCACCCTATTGGACAGGATAGCTCTTAAAAATAGTGTTACTGGTCACACCTTTTGAGTAGGTTTAGAGGCCCATCACCAAGTTAGGGAATTTTTTTAGATTAATTCTCTTCTGCCCAGATCTAGATATACAGTGTGGTATACAATGTATGGTAGGCCATTCCATATCTGCTTAAACCTTCTTGTGTCACTGCCCGAACCATAGAACTGGAAAAACTCCCAAGTATATTTTTCATACTTCATTTCAGCCAGGCATCTACAGGTGCACCACTGAAACAAAGAAAATACCAAACTGCAATTTTTACTTCAGCCTGAGGGAGGTTTCAACACAATGTGGTCATTCATCAAACTTCTTATAATATCACATAATGAAAGGTGTCCATTAAGTTAAATGCAGGAGCCAAGGATGTTCCCAGATATCCCGCTCCAAGATGCTGAGCTTGTTGTACAACCTTTAAATCAAAGATGGTGGCTGTGTTAAGGGATTGAAGGGAAGCGCAAGACTTTGTAAGGGCTTGGTAGTTGCCAAAGTGTTTAAACTGAGAAACACTAAGTCCTAAAACTTCCTTTTCTTATGTATCTGCCATTCACTTTACCTTAAATATGCTCTGTGCAGTGACTAGCGTCATCAGAAATTGAAGCTATCACCTGTCTGACACCATTATTCTGGCTGCTTTTTGTCTCTATTAAAATTTTTTAAAGTTACACCAAATTTAAAAAATTATGACAGTCGAATGAGTCTGATCACTAGGAAAATAGTGGATGATGCTTTATATATACGAATCTAACATAATGCCAAAAAATCCCAAACTTTACCCTTCAAAAACTAAAGGTAAATTTCACATTAATCCTATAAAAACATAGAGAAGCAGAGATATTTGTGGATTAGAATCAGGATTCAGTAGACATATTACTGAGTATTTTGGACATTAACTCAATCAAACGGTTAGAGTAACCCACTTCATTTTACTCCTCTATTACACTATATAAAGTGCATGTATATCAAAATAATTGCTTACCCCATAATGTTTCTATTACACAGCCAAAGTTTCCAAAGCTAGGTTTAAAGCAAATTCTAGACTATTCATGTTAACAAGAAAGAAGCCAAGCATGGAATTAGTGTAGTGGTTCTCAGTGTAATGTCCTTAAACCAGAGGCATCAGTATCACCTGGGAATTATTAAGATGAAGCCTTCCACTCCCAGTTCAAAGCTTGGTGAATGAATAACTTACTTTGCTTTACTAGCCATCCAGGGGATTCTGATATTTGCCAAAGGTTGATAACCAATGGATTAATGAAACCTAAAGACTATCTGAAGGCTTAATGGATACAAAGATTTTGAGACTTCCTCCACACAAAATTTGATCATGTCATAGACAGGTATATGATGGAATTTCACTTTTTCACCTTTCTCATCATATCCCCAGGTAGAATTATAAATAATGAAGGACAGAGATGAAACAACAAACTGTTGGGACAATTAGGGGCAGATCAGTCATGATTTCCGTAGAAGCTAGAGAGAAATCCCTCTTGTTTCTCCTTGGCCCACTGATAGTTTCCTGTAAGCCTGTCAGGTTTCAGAAATGAGCAATCTTCATGCATAAAGTTAGTTCATTGTATTCTGTGCTATGGGTAGAAGGAGGGTAGAATGATATGTCAGGGATAGGTTTGTTGATTTGACTTGGGGTAATAGAATCAGTAGAAATAAAATAAGCCTCTATGTCTACAGGATTATTAAGAGGATCCCAAAGAGTGAGTCTGGGGAGAACTGAGTGAATCTGAAGAGAAGAATACAAATAATTTGGAGACTTTTACCACAGATTCCATTTTCAGATAGATGGTGTCTAATTCTGCAGCAAAAATATGAGAGCCTGTCTCTTTTTTTCAGAACCCATTTCCTCCCCCAGCCTGATGCAGGAATCCTGTGAATAAACCTAATACGATGGTTGAAAGTGAGACAGCTCTGAAATATAAATCCAGCAGTTTCATCCAAGCCACCTACTAAGGCAGATCTTGAATTTGTGGCAGGATTACAGGGAGGAGGTAACGGATCCAGATGACTAAACTTGAACAACATTACGCAGAGACAACAAGCCCAACTTAAAATTATCAGTACAAAAATGTGACTTTTTACAACACTGAATGGGCAAAGGATACATTTCACTATTTTCCCTAACCTCCTTTTAGTGATTTAGATAAGTACCAGCACAATAAGAATTTTTATTTACAAAGGGTTTTCTTTGTGCTAATCCCATATGGCCCCAAGGCCTGGTTTCCAATTGGCATATTTATATTAAAAATTCACTTCTAAAGAAAAGACCTTTGAAAGAGCAGGAGAAAAATTTTATACTAGGCTTAAGAATACCAACTGAGCATAACTTAAGTCTATTTAATGATTTATACTGTAGTTGTGGTATTTCCAAAACAGCTGCATAAATGAATATGAGTAAATGAAATTCTAACTAGAATCACCAGTGTTTATTGAGGACTTACTATGTGCTTGACACTGCCTTTGTTCTTTAAATTGCTTGACCTTTCAAAAATTCAGAAGGAAAAGCTATGTTTACCCTTATAAGTGAGGGAACTGATCTTACAGAGGCAAGTGGTACTAGTAACAGGGAAAACAGGGTTTCAATCCAGTGTCCTCTCTCTAAAACCCGCCATCTCACTGAACGCCACTGCACAGCATTGCTCCCGTGGAGCACTGTTGAGTTTTTGGGACTTTTTTATGAAAGCTGACTGACTACCTTCCACCCAGCATAAACCTGTTTCAATTTCTCTTCTCTAAGCTGGAAGCCTGACCTCTACTCCTGGTCCCCTGTGCTTCTCCTCCTGACAGCTGGGAGCCCAACCTTGGGTTCACTGGCTTGGATCCTCCCTCAGGGCAGGAACAGGTCTCACACAGTAGTGCTCACTTAGTTTCTCTGAAGCACTTTTACTACCCAGCTCTAACCACAGCTGAGCTTTCAGAAGGAGTTTAGCTGTTCCAGTTAGTACACTAAAACACTTCATCTCAAGTCTTGGAACTTTAAAGTAGCCTTGGAAGGCAACCCCACCTCACCCATTCTGAGGGCCTGCCCACTTTATCTAGATACAGATTTCTGCTTTTACCCTTTAAAGACCTTTCTATTCACTGTAGAGAACCCATTAAATTCCTTATCTAGTCTAAGATAAACTTTTTCAGCTACTTTTAAAAACAAGAGCACACATTTAGAAAATGAGATCACACGATGCCACTGTCTGGGCCGACACCCCGGGTTTCATTTCCCTCATGTAATCTCTAACCCACGAAGAGGCTGGCAACAGAATAATGTCAAGGGAGACTCTGAAGAGCCATTATTCGCCCTATGTCAGGCTGCAAATCAGTGATAAAGTCAAGATTTAAACTCGGGCAACCTTACGCTAGTTCGTAAATGGATGTCTGTTTGTTAATAGGTTTTCTTCTTTATTTTAAAATTAAAAAAATAGGGGCTGGGGGTATAGCTCAGTGGAATAAGCGCTTGCCTAGCAAGCGCAGGGTCCTGAGTTCGATCCCCAGTACCGCCAAAAAAAAAAAAAAATTTTAAAAAATACATAAACTCAGGTCACTACAGAGCCCGAGTTCTAATCACGGCCCCGAGCAGGTTCCTAGAGCCACGCGCTGCAGATCCATCCTCCGTCCCAGCATCTACTGAGCTGTGCTGGACTAACTGCCCCACTTTCTTTCCATGGGCGTCTCCTGTCCCTAACCGTGGAAATTAGAATTTTCCTAATTCTGTCACTATTCTTTTAAAATATCAAAGTACTATTTTTAAAAAGACAACAGATGTTTCCTCACATCTTGTTCTATTACAGTCCATGTAAAGCAAATAAGGGCGAGAGAGCTGTTTCTGTAAGGCATTTTCTGATGTTTTTTTTTTTTTCTCCTCTGCCTCTATTTCCACTTGTTTCTTCTTAAAGTCATTCAAATTCTAATAAAAAATCAGACTTACATTCCCATAGTTGGTCCTGAGTTTGTGTTGTAAATGGTGGAAGAGACTAGAAGGAAGACTCCCCTGAACTGTGATTCTCTCATTTAATGCTTCCGCTATTCTTCACAACAACATCATAAAATGTGCTTAAAAGGACTTGGAGCTTACATAGTCACCTGGCAGTCCTGAAGCTCCCTGGTCGTTAGTTGCATATTATTTCATTAAGTCTGAATTTGCATGCAGCCCGAGTTCAGTTTCAACTGAAACAAAAAGGGTCTGCACAACTGAATCACACTGTTTCAAAAGAAATGCAGCTATATCTTTTCAAATGCTGGATTCTCCTTTACTCTTTCCCCCCTTTCTATCTCTGTACCTATACATGTATCCAATCCACATATTTCTTCAGACACCCTATTGAATATTTATTTTGTAATAACCATGTTCTAAAGTGCAGGTATATACGCGTATGTACGCATAAGTGGTGAACTATAAGAGTTCACAGTATATTAAGAAAAGTCACAAAAATTGTAGTACTCTGCAATAAATCTCTTAGTGGGATGCAGTGTGCTCAAGGATCAAAAAAAGGTAGATCTACTTTGAGTAAAAAGGAATACAACAGGAAAAATGGGCTTCACGGCTGCCATGATATCTAAACGTTCTTTAACAGGCAAGAGGGTAGAGGGGCGGTAGGTACTTAAGCATGACAAAGAAGGGCAATTCTCAAATTTTTAGCTAGTACCACTGGGTATATATCGATGCTTCTAATGAGACTGCATCAAAAAAGAAGAAAAGTGAATCACTGTGATGGTGAATTTAACTTTGGATAGACTGAGTTTGCAGTGTCTGTGTTTTACCTAGGAACTGCTGTGATAATGAGCCTTGGGTAAGCAGATATAAGAAACCACATATCTTGCTAATATCACTCTTCTGAGTTCTTTCATGAGCAGTGTTTGCATTCTGTAGGTATATAAAGGATATCAACTTATGTCTGCTTGTTTTCTTCCCTTCTTAGTTTATGATGGTTTTATAAATCTCTACTTATGAATGCTGAATGAGACATATTAAATCAATTTTCTCTCTCCAGGTCAAAATGTTCAATACCTTTACTGGAATTTTTCTCAGCATAGGGCTTTAACAAAAAGTCAATATCCTTTTAATAATCTAAAACATATCATGAAGAAATGGTTTATCTGGATAGAAAGTAGACTTGTCTGACATGGACCTAGTTAATTAACTAACAGTCCTTCACCCTTTCTGATAATGGTGAACTTCCTGGGGCAGAGAAAATACAGATTAGATTTAATAACTTGCTTAAAAAAACAAAAAAACAAATTAAAAACCAATCACATAACAATGTCAAGAGTAGAAAACAATGCGAAAAGGGTGGGAAATACATTGGATTAACTTTTATTAACTTTTATTGCATATAAAAGAGTAAATGTCTTGGAATATTAATTTGTAAGTCTTCACATATAAATCCAGAAGAGGATGGCAATGCACGTGTGCCACACGCCTCCATTTACAACATGCAAGTCGAAATAGATGCGTTTTCAGGTTGTATATCTGTTTTGAGGTGTCTGTGTTTTACCTAGGAATTTTTCTGATAATGAGCTTTGGGTAACCAGACATAAAAAAGACGCCTACGTTACATTAGTTGCAAAGTTGATTATCTATCAGTTACCAACAACGAATGAAATATTAGTGGCAGATCATGGTACTCGAAAGTACAAAGCCATCTCTTAACTGCATTAAAAATAATACAAATGTCCTGGGACTATTGGCTAAAGTTAAATAGAATAAAATGCACCAGGTCCGCTTGGTAGGTGATTTTGAAACGTAAATGCCGAGGAGTGTGCTCGGGTTACTTCACAAGGCTTGGAAGCGCCTGGGAGGGGGACCCATTCCCATCTGGGCTGGGGCTCCTTTATTTTCCTTATCTCAAGTCAGAGCTAACAGTGCTGAACGTGAGAACGCGGAAACGGTTTCCAAAATGTGGGTGAACCCCACTGCAGCCACTTGCAAGATCTTTACATGAGAATAACTTCACTTTACTACGTAAGAAAAAGGAGTATTTTAATGAGGCTACTCTCCCCTTTCTGAGAAGGAAGTTGTGATGGAAGAATTGGCAATAAATTGAAAGCAAACACCCAAAGAAAACTGAAATGTTTCCACGGGAGCTGGTCATTTATTTATATTTAAACTATTATCTGCCCAAAAGGAGTCACAGATTGCTTGCAGGGGGAGAAAAAAAAAAAGATTTTGCTACCAGTCAGCTTTGCTGTTAATGAATGGAAGGTTAAAACCTACAGCATTGGAGCCTGTTATCTGCCGAGAGGAATATTTCATGTTTTAAAAATCCATGAGGCTTTGAAGAGATATTTGATCTCCTTAGAAACTGTGATACATTTGAAATGCCTTGAAATATCTGCCTACTTTTTCCAGGGTCTATATCAATAACAATTTTTTAAAAGTCTAGCAAGTCCAGGACAATAAATAACTCAGGCAAACAAAGACACAGTGAAAAGCTACAGAAAAGGTACAGCCGAATGACATCTTCCTCCACTGGTCTTCTCAAGATGTTTATACACTTACAAAAAAATAAATGGAGAAGAAAGAAAGAAATTTCCTTTACGGAAAGCCCTCATGCCGGTGCTCTGGCCCACATGCTCTTCTTCCTCAAACAATGAAGTAAATTTAAAAAGCTGGACTTCTTCCTCTTAACACACGACAGTGGCAAACACAGGACAGCAATTTGCCACTGATCGCAAGTCTCTGGCAGGCATTATTAATCAATCATGGAAATTTGCTCCCTCAGAATCCACTAAGTGGCGGAAGAAAGGAAACATATTACTCCCTCCTCCAAGAAGCTACATCGTGGCAGAGTTGTCAAAGCCTATTTGATTCTGTTTACAGTACAAATACATCATCCATGGTCTTTTATCTGTATTTATATTAAGTTGTTTAATACTTGTTGTTGTTATTGCAACATACCAGACCACTGACAAATGTTTCTACTGCATTAATGCAGCACTCACACTTTTGTTCCCACAATTTATTTTTATAGGAACAGATTGTGCACTTCTTTCTACTGACACCATATTATAAGCTGCCAATTAATAAAATCATTAATGAGAGGGCCTTCATACTAACAGAAGTACGAAACACTGTAGGCGATGATTTTAAATCAGATGATTAAAAATTAGCTGCCTGTGTTTGATGTGGAATATGGGAGATTAGAATGACCATCACAGATAGAGTGCACTTACTGCTTTTTAAAAGGCATTAAAACAGTGTAACATATGCTAATCTCCGATAACTGATGGCCAAAATACTGGAGGGCTAAAACCTGAATACAGGAGGTGTGACTGTTTGATTACTAGGTTTTGAAAAGTGAATATTTTAGAGCTTTAAATAGTGGATCAATCATTATAGAAAGGAGGACAAGAGGTCTGTTATTTTTTCTGCAGGGCTTCCTTGAGTGATGCCAGAGAGGCAGCTGGTGCTGTACCAGTGTGGGAGGCCAGTTGTTAGGAAATCTGTATGTAATGGCTCAAGATTAAATTGGCAAACAGCTTCATAGGGAGGCACTGCAATCCCAGTCAGGCTAAGAAAAAGATCTCCAGAGCCTGGCTGAGAAATTTGCCAATCGGTTCTCAGGTAACTTTCACAACTGGACATATTTGTGTCTTTGGTTTTAATTCATTTAGGTAGGTAGTAGCGCTTCAGAGTCAGCCAGTCCACTGATTAACTGTCTTCATTTGCATTTTTTCAATTATCGGTAAGTAAACCTTGGGGACTCCCATGAAGGCTTAATTACAGTCAACAAATCTCCTAAATCTGGCTTAGAGCCATTTTTCCCCTGCCATTAAAGACAGAACATTTTTTGCTCAATCCAAAATGAGGCATTCTTGCTAAACTTTGAATCTCAAAGAGGATTCAGAGTGTTTAGACGTGTTGTCCTTGAAAAGCTGTGAACAGGAACACCTGTACTACAAAACTCTCCACCTCCCTTTTCTGGGCTTCCTCCTTCCATGGTTCCTTTGAACTTCCTCTGGAAACTCCTGGCCCATAGATCCTTTATACATTTACTATTTCCACAGAAAAAGAGAACCACGAGAAATCCATCAGGCAAAAGAAATGCCAATGGATGTTCAAATATCTACTATGGGAGCTATTCCTGGGCCAAGAGACAGTGTTTATGTCACATAAATATGCTAGGCATCACAGTTCATTGTGCCATCTCTGGCTGTGTGTGCCAGTATATTCTGCAGCATTTATGTTTATATCAAAGAAACTTCCAGGCTAAGTTTCCTTGATTCCTCCCTTGTGGGAGGCAATTTCTACTTGTGCCAGTTAATACTATTAATGGGACTGGATTAAGAGATACCCACAGAGGTGATGGGACCATGAGGACGTTATTCTCATCCATGGAGCCATCTACTGATCTTCATAGCTGCATGTGCTCTTCGGAGGAATGGCATGGCCTGGTGGGAGGTGGTGGGTGGGGGTTCCTCAGGAGTATGTGTGTCTCTCTAGCACTGGGGTGTGTGTGTGTGTGTGTGTGTGTGTGTGTGTTTGTGTGTGTGTGTGTGTTCTGCGTCCTTCCTCCTGTGAACTGAGTAGCTCTTCCCCACCCATGCTCCTCTGCCATGACATTTCTGTTTTGCGGCCAGCCGACCATGGAGCAAAACCCTGAGCTAAATGAAACATCTTATCTTTGCAATTGTGTGTGCTGGGTCTTTTGTCCCAGCAATGGGAGTGCACTGTTTGTGCACCTTCTGTTTTCACCATTCTCCCCAAAGAGCACCAGGAATAGAAGGCAGTGTCAGAGGAGTTCTTATGCAAAAACTCAAATGAAGCTAAAATTTCACAAAGTGGCTCCCCCGCTAATCAGTGCTGCAGACTATTTAACAATTTGTAGAAGCGCTCCCACCCTCCAGAGTGACACACACAGCCACTGAGCAGAGAGCAGAGAGCGAGTCAAGCACTATCATATCCGGTGCAGTTAAGGGGAGCATTGTGCCTGGAAAGTGAGCAGAATGTGAAGGCTCTGGATGCGTCTTCACCCTTTCATCACTGTTCACATCCAAATACCGGGAAAGGTATGGTCACGTGGCATCACTCATGTGCTGGGGCAAATAAACTCCCACCCAGCCAGGGCCCTTCTCCATATCAGGTGTGTGATATGAGCTGGTCAGAGCCTCTGTTGCTACCTGGGTACTAGATGGAGAATCACAAGAAATGCAGAGTTCCTTCCCCAGTGAGTTTGTGTCCCTCACCTCAGGACCCAAGTTCCCTGTTCATCTCTTCACCACCCCTTTCCTTCAAGTAGTGTGTATTTCTTCTCCTCTGGAATCACACCCCTACCTCATGGTTTTCCTCCTAGCATCCTTCTCCCCCATTCCATCCATTCTTCTCATAGTGATAACCTGGGCTATTTTCAGATAAAGCTGGACCTCAAATCCTAATTGAACTAGTCACTAACTATATGAGCTTGAACACTTAGCTCTGCCTCAAATTCTTTATCTTTAAAGTAAAAATGAAAAGACCTGTTGTGGGCTTATTAAGCACTAACTAAGCTAATGTTCTTAAATCTGAGTACCTAGCTCAAGGTAAATCCATAACTAACTTTGGATTTTATGATTACTATGATCCATCCTTCCCCAAATCACTGCTGAGTCAAAAAAATAAACTTTTACAGTTTATATTTTCTTACCAACCCAAACTTACTTTCTCCTTTGAAGGTTTTACCCATCTAGCGTTGGGGAATCTCATCAGCTCTTTCTTACTGTTGCTACTGCTATGTTGACTTGATTTAAATACTTGAATATTATGTTAGTTCATCAGAGCTATTCAGCAGTGGAATAGAAAAGGATCAGACTGTCTATATCTTTAGAATAAAGAAAGAATGAAGATTTAGTAACATGTGGAGTATAAAAAAATGTGGCACTCAAAATATTGAAGGACATTTAGTTTGGTAGTAGTTGGAGGTAGACTAAAAATAGAAAGTCCAGGTCTACTAAGAGGAGAAATGATAAGGTAGCCTGGAAGGACAGTGTTTAAACATCTAAGGTGAGAAGCTAAAAAATTTAAGCTACCTATTTTGGTTTCAATATTATTTCTAGAAATTTCTTATTTTTTTAAATCAACAACCACCAAAATTAATCAGTTACTATGATTCATTACATTCTCAATTTATAGTGTTGTAAGACCTCAGGTGAGGTGTTACCTACCTAAAAATTGGAGCTGTCTGGCATATGAGGCTTAATCAATGACAGAAGACCAACCTTTCAATCTCTGTGTTCATCTGCATAAACACTTGCATTGCCTAGCCTTGTTTCTTAAATCCTAAATCTATTTTACTATGAAGTGGGTTACAAATGCATAGTTTTTATCCTTCAGTCAGTAAGGGACCTCTGGATCAAAGATGGACTTTAGTTCAAAATCTGATTCTACCAGTAGTTGCCTGGTATGCATCCTACATATTCTTCAGTAGTTATCTGAATATTTCATCAAATCTAAATCCCATCCCAGAACATAAGCATTCCAGTCTTTCTGCACATTTTTCCTATTGTGCACACATTTATTTAAAGTTAACAAGGTGTCAGTGAGCAGGTTTTAAGAACAGAACTTGCAAAAATATCCAAGATGATTCATCATCAAAATATATGGAAGGACACTGCCTGGACTAAGGTCTGTAAAAGTCAGAAACAGTTGAACAAGCACAAAAATGCACATTTTTAAACCAAATGTATTGTCAGTGCTCTAAGTTTCTTCCAGTCCCATGAAGCAAAATGGTTAGTGCATGTCACACTCACTGCTGCTTTACTGTTAACTTTATTAGATATGCCCAGTTTTCACACTCCTCCTTTATTACTGGTCCTAAACATATTCCTCTCCATACACGGCCCAAACATTCACCAATGAGGAGAGTTAGAAATTCAAGATGGAATCCATTGGCATTATCCCTCACTCTCACTGTACCCACAGGGCTGTGAAGAAGGGTATACTTTGGTTTGAGTCATCTGTGCAACCACTGCTTTAATTAAAAATGTAACAGTCCCCTTATTCATGATTTGGCTATCCACAGCTTCAGTTACCCAGTCAATTTCAGTATGAAAATACCACAAAGAAATTTCCAAAAATAAACAATTCATAAGTTTTAAACTATTCTCTGCTCTCAGGAGTATGATGAAATCTTACATATTTTTTGCTGAAGATGGGAGTCAAGATTTTGTCCAATATATTTACATGTTTGTCACTTGGGTTATAGCTGAGGGTTTTAACTATAGCATATAGGGTTCTACACTCTCTTATGATTTCAGGAACCCACTAGGGATCTTGACACAAGCCTAGGTTTAAGAGAGGACTATGTAGTATATTAATATCACATTTTACTTTGATAACATGGTTTTCTTCTCATTCATGAACAATGATCACTTACATATAATTCAAAAATTGAAATGAAGTGTTAGACTTATATCAAACTACATAAAATCATTCACCACATTAGCCCCAAAATTTCAACTCTTCTTTCATTATAGAAATGGGAATTAGGGCAAGAAGAAATAAGTGTTCATAAAAGGTCTTCAGTGTAATGTATGGTTTAAAACCCGTGATTTTAATTAAATTAGTTTTAAATTTGAGCAATTGATCCATTGCCTTTATAATGGAACACTTTTTGTCTACTTTCAAACTTTTTTTAAATAGACATGGAATAATACCAGCCAAATCATTTTTTGCCTGGTCACTCCTTTTTCCACTGGGAACTACAAACCTACTACAAATGTCCATAAACATTTAAATAATTTCCATGTGAGTACTGTTTGAACTATCATGAGTTTGGGTATGGGTTTCCTGGCCTTCCTTATTTAATGGATTATAGCCTTTATTATTTTACTAATTTCCATACATTTCTCACTTCAAGTTCTTAAAAGAATTATCATCAGAAAGAACATCTTTTGGCATTTAGAGAATGAGCTAATCTTCTGCAGGCCTTTTCTGATTGACTTTTCCCAATCTTGGAGAGACAGTAAGAGCTCGATGACTCACTTGCCCCTCCCCAACACCTCCTCCCACAGTCTTCTCCCACTTGGTCGGGGAAAGAATTCTTACTTCTCCTCCTACCATTTAAATTAAGTACCCAAAGGGTGGTGCTGCACCTTGTTTTCCCTGACTCAACATCTACTCTGTCATGCAAATCTTCAAATCATTTCCAATATTTGATTTGCCACTTGCTTCAGTCTTACCACTCTGGCATACTCTTCCCTGAGTACACTTGTTGGACTTCTGCATAGCTTCCCCTCACTACTCACTGCTGTCCTTGCTTCCTACCCTTCCACCCTCTTTAGTCCTAAAAAAGCAACAAGACCCTGTGAAATGAACTCAGATCGTAATACCACTTCTCTTTTCCATCGCCCTTCAGCGATTTCTATCTCAGTCTAAGTAAAACTCAATGCAAAAGCCAGTTGAACAGCAAGTGGTCTTCCAGTGATTTAGACCTGATACTTCCTAATTTCTCCCCTGTTCTCTCGACTCCTAAAAACTAGCTCTGAATGGTTGGTCAGACAGACTAGTCTTTCTCACAATGCAGGACCTTCGTAGTTGTTATTTTCTTTGTCTAGAAAACTTTTCTTCCAGATAGCTGCAAGGATTTCTCCCTCATTTCCATCTGATCTTTTTTCATATACCAGCGTCTTTGTGAAAAGTACCCCAACCATAGATTGTAAGTAGCATTGTTCCATCTTTACCCTTCCATTTTCTATATGCCTTTCCATATAGTAATGTTTTTATCCTTTTATCAATGTCTATTTTTATCTTCTTATCAATGCACAATACATACTTTTTTCTTTTGTGTGTTATTCTCCACTCACATGTTGTGTTGCAAATATCTAAAACAGTGCTGGTATATGTGGGCTCCATAAATGTTCATTGAATACTGTCAAATAGTTGTAGAATAGGGATGGGGAAAAGGTGTAAAAGACTTATTCAGAGACCCAAACCTAAGGCTAGCTGAGTATCCATTTTTTCTATGTCTTCATTCTTTAAGGGAAGTAAATGCAAAGGCCTGATGTTATCAGGAATGTTGTATTAAGAGACATAGTAAGCAAAGCACATATTAGCCGATGTGTGATATAAAATGTGATATAAGTTTTTCCTCTTACTCTACCTGAAGTGGTAGAACTTCAAGATTAGCCTTTGCTTAGAAAATGGCCAAAGTTTAATTCTTTGTGTTTACTTGGTGCTTTCTGCTTTAAAAACAATTTTCTTTTAAAGAAAAATCATCTCTCCTATTAATAGTACCAGAATCTGAAAGGCACTGAGTTATGTTTGAATCTTGCTGAACCTCAAGGAAATTATCTCTGACTCTCAACAGATATATAAGGTAGATATGCATCCTTTATTTACATATGCAGAAAGCAAAATAGAGAAAAGTTCATTGTCTTATAAAATTGGTTCATAATATCCATTTCTAGAAAAACCAGTTTTCCACATATAGTAGGCAAATTTTCCTTACTGGAAAAATCCACCATAGGATCCTTCTCTACCATGTCTTCACTTGTGCTATTAGTGGGTTAATTGATATAGGCATGCAACTTTTGTTTTAATTGGTTGCAAGTGTTTAGAATGTGACCTTCATTACATGAGCAAACACATGCTGCTGCTTCTATTCCTTTCCAAGGGGCTGATGGAATGTAGGGAAACCAGTACCAACCTTACACTGCACAAAACAGAAGAATACCATGAAACTGGTTCTGAGTCTTGGTAGGGTTGATGACTGTAAACATTTCAGATACTCTACTACCCCAAGTTTCCATTTCTTCAACTGTGAAATTCGGTTAATAACAACAACAGCAGCAACATATTTCAATAGTAATTCTGAGGTCCAAGTGAGAAAATAACTTTAAGACAGTTTTTAAATTTTAAAGAAGTGTGTGACTCAAAAAGATGATTATGTAATCTTTAGGTGTATTTTGGGTCTTTCATCACAGTTTATTGGAACACATAGGTGCTTCTGGTTCAGAAACCTGTGATAGCTGGAAGTACTCCAATAGATTACCAGAGCAGCATGCAGGTACCAGAGGCCCAAGCAAGGCAAGAGCAAAGCATGACCAAAGGCAGTAAGTTGTCTTCCCCTCTAAAATCAAGCTGACTGTGGGCCAAATACCAGTGAATAGCCAATTACAACCCCAATTTTTCTGTTTATAGACAATATGGTTCTGAAAAGAAATAGCACATAAGAATCATTCTATTGGGGATCTTAATACAGGGCATGCAGTACATCCCCCAAAGAGTTTAACAACAGCAACAAAATCAAGGGAAGAGACCATTATCCCCATACAAGCTGCTAACTCATCTGTGACTCTCTCCTCCATGATTCCACTCCAGATCTGGCTGTATTTCTTGTTAGAATCAACTAATTGACTACTTATATGCTGCTTTATCCTCAAAAGCTTTGTGGAATATGATCCTGTCTCCATAGATAAGAGCACTGGCTCTTTATGAACAAGTACCTCCTTGTCCTTTAGTGGTATGTTCCCCACAGAGGTTGGCAATACACAAACTACAGAGAGACTGGGGAATATATTGTGATCAATATTTGATCAATTGCAGTTTGGATGCCCCTTAAATTGATATATAAAACAAATCTGTAGAAAAATAAAAGTTGAAGAGTATTGCTTTTTATTGGATTAATGTACTATATGTATCTTCCAGATTCAATGCATATTGAATTTCCTAGCCAATTAGATCTTTTCTCTATGTTATCACCTAAATGTTAGTATTTAAAAGTGATACATCAATTCATCTCCACCATTCTATAGATAGGGAACTGAGGCCAACTAATTGACAATTACCAGAAATTCAAGTGCATGACCTCTTTCCTTAGGAATAGTGTATTTAGCAATGTATAAAAGCTCCAATTGATTTTAAATGAAAGAATAAAGGGCAGTTAAGGCGGTTCTCCTTAGAATCCAAGCTACTTCCCCCTATAGGTGCCTACCAATGCCTGGCCTAGTTTAGAACTTCTAGTCTCTCTCTCTTGGAGTGAATTTACTTCAGGGTAAATGCAGCAAAAGCACCCAAGGGTTCCTTTCTATCTAAAATTGGAAATATTATTTCTTTGGTTCAACAAAGAGTATCTATGAATGGACAACATAGTGTCTGCTCTCTTGCAACTGGGGCTGAACTATATAAGAAACTTTTAACATCTCAGATTAAAGGAACTAGAAAACTCAAAAAGACTGGAAATGCATAACAGTATTGCCGAAAAATCATAGAAAAATATTAGTACTTCTTTTGAAAGCAAGCTTCAAACCTATAAAATTGGAAAACTTCTTTGGGGGAAAAAGTACTTCTTTAATTCCAGGAAGATGACAACTTTTAACCAGGGAACAAAGATGTACATGAATGGGTTGGAGATAGTATGACACAGTACCCTATTCCTACTACGAAATGTGTTTAGTATTAAGATGAAAGTTTCCTCAAGGCATGATCCCTATCTTGGAGTCCCTGTGAATCTATCCTTTGACAAAGTTAAATCAGCTTCACGTTTATTACAAGATATAAAGGCCATGCCATTATTACCTTACCTGATACAGTAAAAAATGCCAAGTCAGATTCTTCAAATATGTACAAGTATATCTTTGATAGAATGATACCTGTTATATCTGCAGTTATCACCTGTTAATGCTTGCCAACTTTCTCTTTCAAAAAATGAATGCTGACATTCAGTTCCTACCCACAACTTTTTGTTCCAAAGCTCACCTGGTACTAATTTCCACCTTGCAGAACTGCTCATCAGCGATATTATCTCAAAAAAAAAAAGCACATAAGTAATTTGAATTTCAAGGAGACCATTAGCCTGATATGCTTGATTTTATGTTAAAACCTTTTAAGGAAGAATACTTCCTATTATGTTCCTTCACATTCTTTTATTTCTTACATTTTAAAGTGTACTTACTTTTTCTCTCACTATATAAGGATTTGAAAATAAATTAAAATAATAAAGTACTATGATTCAATTGTTTCTATAACATTTTAAAAGGTTTTTAAAACTTAGTAGAGATCCTTAGTTTACAAAAAGTAAGTGAAGTAATTTTATGTTGTTTAAAACTTTTTTTCTAAACAATTTCACTGAAATTCTTAACTGCCTTTGGGATTAGGGATGGGGGAAAGGAAAAAAGAAAGAAGGGAAAGGTATAAATCTATCTATCTATCTATATATTAGCTAATATGTGTGTGTGTGTGTGTGTGTGTGTGTGTGTGAGTGTGTGTGTGTGTGTGTGTGTGTATATATATACATAAAAGATAATTGTACCACTAATTTCTATTAGTTTATTGAAAGGAGCAGCTAATCCTGAATTGTTTGATCAGTCTTGCATTCTTACATCTGGAAATCTGAGCAACTTCACTGAAGATAACGATGTGTAATATAACAACCATTGTTAATTTCCTATGATCTTATTTTTAAATTCTGGATGGTTTTATTGTTTGTTTTTGTCTTTGTTGTTATTTTCTCTTTTTTTCCTCTTTAAAATGAAGAAAGAGAAATGCACGCATCAGTAAGACAGCAAGATTTGGAATAACCAAGGAAGGAGGTGAACGGAGACTTTTAAAAGGTATAAAATGTGATGGGCTAAGGATGACTATGGGAGGAGACTTGCTTTTATGAAAGTGCACCTCCACACCCTGGTTCTAAGCTAGTTATTAAGTGCTGGAGATGAATCTGAAAGTATTGTGTCTGCCAACGTCTACCCTTCCAGAAGGAAAAGGAAAGAGGCTCCATTTCAAATGGTGTGTATGTTCAAGGAAAAAGCCATGCTTGCACATGGATCCCCATTCCATGGTGCATTTGGCAATGTCTGATGACATCTGATTATCATTATTAGGGAAGAGTGAAAGTCTAGATGTCACAAAACGTCCAAAGAGTGGCTAACCACAGCAATCCCCCCCACAAAAGAACTATTCATACTACCGAAGACTGAACTATCCTAATAGAAAGAACCAAGAGTTTTCCTGAAGAAAAGTCTAAATGGTTATGTATTCCAGAATCTCTCACTTTAGCCTTTAGCTCTCCTTCCTCCTCTTTTAAACCAGTGCTGTTCAAATAGTGTCCACAAAGTCATTTGTATCAAAAATATTTAGGCACAGAATACCGATTGCTTGCTTATTTCTTTCTGAAAGCGTACTTTCAGAATTGAGGAAGCAGAGTCTGGCCATTTCCATTCCTAATGGAGACCCATGTGATTCTTCTACACACTGAAATGTCAGAATCTTAACTTTTTGTTGAGGCCATTGCTCCCCTGTTGTCAACCATCACCTCCCTAAATGACTCTCCAGAACTCCCAGTGATAAAAGGATGTAATCTCTATGAGGGCAGAGACCTCAGTTGGTTGGTTGCCGCTCTGCATGCAGCAGTGTAATTGGGGTAGACATGAAAATGAGAACGGAGAGGCCCTGTATCATCAAAAAGGCAAATAGTCCTTTGGGAGAAAAAAGAAAAAAGTATTGATGTCCATTTATTTAGTATCCCTGTATTATACTCACTGTACTGTGTATGGGATGCACATCCAGGTATTTTTTAATCATAATAATACCCACTGAAGTAGATACAAAGCTTATTTTATAGCTAAAGAACCTGGAATTCAGAGATCAAGTGATTTACCCAAGTTCTGAGTTGCACAACTTTGGAATATACGCCATATACTAAGAATAGCAGAACATAAATTTAGAAGTCTGGGTCCTTGAAGGCTCACTGTAGTATTGGTCCTGGACTACATTTATAAACAGATTCCCTGTGTAAGAGAAATAGCTGTGTATGGACGTTTTATCATATGTAGGTGAATCTAAATCTAATTAAAACATGAAAGGCGGTGCAAAGCTTATTAATGTATTACAAAGCATTCACAATTTAGGATGCTTAATTAAAAACAATATTTCACATTTGAATATAGTTACTTAACAGTTTGATATATCATACCCTTCAGATAGGAGAGCAGATGAAAACAGCCATGTTACTTCCAAATATTTTTCAAAATAAATTACTAAAATTTGATAAAATCAGTTTTTTGGAAAAATCTGTATGTTTATATGCATAGTCTTAGAATAGGACAGTCTATTCAGTATACTAGAAAATTTATCAAGGTAAATTAGAGAGGAATTTAGTTATCTAGAAAAATAGTTATGTGAATTTTGGCTTCAGAAACCAAGGCAATAATGCACTCTGAAATCTCACATTTAATATAAAACCAGGTGTTTTATGCAGAAATAAACAAAAAAAAGAATATATCTGGGTCAAATGAAATTTCTATTTCTAGTATGCTGAGGACTTGCTGCACGGATTTCCATAGAGATTGCACTGGTTTATATTCCCACCAACAATGTAGAAAAGCCTCCTTTTTCCCCACATCCTTGCCAGCGTGTGTGATTATTAGATTTTTTGACGATAGTCATTCTGAGATAAGACAGTATCTCAATATAGTTTTGAATTTCTTTAATACCAAGCAACGCTGTACATATTTTCATGTATTTATTGGCCATTGTACTTTTAAATTTATACTACTAATTCCGCTTAGTTCATTAAAAATAAAGCTTCATGCTATGATCTGTTTTTTCATTGTAAGCATTTCTTTTTTGGTCTATTTTATACTATGAATAACTACTCTTAGGATTATGATATACAGTATATTGACTAGTGTTATTCTCTTATTTTTTGGTATGAAATTTTGATATTTTCATGAAATAAAAATGTTAAAATCTATGAAAAATAAAATACAGATTTTAGTAACTAAACAAAATGAGAATGTGTGAAGCACGTATTATATGTTCACTACATAAGAAACCAGAGGAAAGATGAACCCTCAAATGCACTCCAGTTCTCAACACCCTACAAACTAGCTGAAAGACAAGAAAGTGCTCTGAAGTCATGTAAGGAGTGATGCGGGAAAACGCCACGCAATCAGAGGAGACCAGAGGAAGCTTTCTGGCTCATTACTGTCCATCAGCGGCTCACTGTGACCTGCGGTGAGACACTAAAATATCTAAACCTCATTTTCCTAACATTTTGAATGGAGCTGGAGTGCATCCTCCAAGGGAAAGGTAGACTTCACAGAGCACTTTGAAAGCTTAGCACAGTGCCTGGCAAGTAGCAAGGCTTCAGTGTATCTCAGCTAGTGTAGGAATCATTGTTGAGATTTGCTACATTCAATTGTCTCTGTAAGTAGATATTATTGCACCGACTCATTTATAAAAAGCAGAAGCCCAGAGAGACTGTTACTATAGCCCAATATTACCCAGGTGATTAGAAACAGAGCTGGTTTCCAAATTCGCATTTAATAACAATATCCTGATTACTATCTTAACATTATTTAAGAGAACGTTCTCTTCTCTAAGTTACTTCTCAGATCTTGAACAACCAAAAAGCATGTAGCCGTGACTATCCTCTACTCAGCTTTTATTCAATTAAGTGCTAAGCTTTGAGGTAAATAATTTTGCTTTGCACATCTTCAAGGTTGCATTTGCCTTGGCCAGTGTAAGGACGATAGCAGAACTACACATTATTGGTAGGAAATATCCGCTAGAATTACACACAGATACACATTTTTATATATATTCAATATGGTAAAACTAATTTGCACTGGAATCTGAGAAGTAAGCTGCTTCTAGGGGGTAGCAGTAATCTCCATTTCAGGCAAGAAAAGGCACTGTCACTAATCAGACGAAAATAAAGTTCCATCACTTCTTGACTTCCAAATACATTGTCAAAGAAAAACAAAGATTCTAGCTGTATGGAATAGACAAAGTGTATGTAAAGCAATAAGTGGTCTTAATTTAAAATTGATCCCTGTTGCTGTGGCCTGAGGTCCACCTTCTTGGAGACTAGGGTTTTTGTAAAATATAAGGTGCTTCTTTTATACCCTCTAACTGTGTCTTTGAACGCACCTATAACTTTCTACACGTATTGATGGCAGTAGGATAACAATTTTTGTCCATAATGGAAAAACAGAACAGAAATTTAACATTCCTAAGTGATTGTTTATTTAAATATATAGTTATGTAATTAATTTTCAATGTTGACTATATAAGCTATACACATTGCCATAGTGCATGATTTTTTGTTATTAACGAGAATAGTAATGTATATATTCTTTCATTGAATTTCACTTAACCAAAAAAGTAGTTAAGCAGCTCCACACAAAAAATTTAGAAGCAAATGTTTCTCTGGACATTTTCTCTCTCATCTTGGTACAACTCGGAAGATGGGGAGCAAGTTAGCTGGATCTTTCTTAATTTTTTCCTTGATTTTTAATTTTTACTAGTGCACATTTGCAGCACATATGATTATATTACTTCTGGGGAGTTAGTAAATGAACATAACACATCTTAATTCCTTCTTTTAAATCCCTATCCCTTTCCCCTCTTCCTTCCCTTCCCTCCTTTGGATCCCTGTCCTGTCTGCAAAAGATCTCTTTCCTTATTTCCAATTCTCTATCATTCTTCATTAACTTTTTATTGTAGCATGACAAAAGAAAGATGATCTCAATATTTACAGTCTCTTCAAAAGGATTTAATAGCATCATTTAATAATTCTTTACACTTAATAATTATCATTCTTAGAAAGCTGTTTTTCTCATGCTTAACCAAAGTTTAAACTGATTTTCTCAAAGGGAGTCTTGTATTACCTTCAGATCCTAAAACTTTTTACTCCTAATGCTTCATTGTTTTTTCTTTCTGAAACCTTTTCCAAGAATAAAGAGATCTGAGTTATTTTTGCCGCCTCACAGAGATTCTAAAACTTAGGTGTGGAAATGAATCACCTGGTGTTTATTGAGGTGTAGGGAGTTAGGTACAGATTTGAAGAACCCATTCTTATATTTTGAAGAAATTGCTTAGCTAGTTTTTTTTTTTTTTTTTTTTTTTTTTTTTTTTTCCGGGACCGGGGATCGAACTCAGGGCCTTAGTGCTTAGCGGCAAGCACTTACCCCACTGAGCTGTACCTCCAGCCCCCCATTCTTATATTTTGGATTCAAGATATCTAGGGCTAACCAGGGCTCTGCATTTTAATAGTCCCCTCCCACCACTTTGTTGGCTTTGGCATCATACAATTCTGAACATTTTGAAAAATACACCAGCATGAGTCAGAAACATTTCTTTGATATCGAGCCCCAACTTTTTGTTTTCATTTCATTTCTCTGTATTTCTGCCCCTCTCTGGTATTTTCAGATCTAGTCAGTCTGTAATATACAGATTTCATTACTGTAAGTCTTCTGTTTCTTTGCTTGGATACCCCCCACTTTACCTGGAATATCTTAGTCTATGAAAGTTACATCTTGAATTCTTACCCTCTTGTACTTGAATGCTTAAATCACTTTGATTATATTTTTGTTTTCCAAAGGAATTTCATCTATGCATCCACAGCACATAGCGCAGTGGATATTACATATTTTATAATCAATGTTTGTTGATTACAGAACTGAACTTTATTACTAAAATGGTCTCCCAAGATACTTAGAAATGGGGGAGGAAAACAATTACCATCCTTAACATAATTTTTTTGGCACATACAATCCTAATAGTTGTATAGTTCTTTAATAATCCCTAGTGACTTTTTCCCACAAATTATATTTAAAGTCCTATTTAAACAGTTTTTGAAAAACTCTAAGAGTCCTCTTTGTTTTGTTAAACTGCCTTTGATCATGGTTTTCTTCTCATATACTCAAGCTCAGCCTTTGAAAATGATTTCCTCAGATAATAAATTCTAAAATTTAATTTTATGTAACATTAAGAAATTTACAGACATTTCCCTGGGTGCTCCAAACTAAGTCTATTTATTTACTGAATGCTTACAATCTAGGAAAAGTAGGCAAAGGATCAGTTCAATTCATGGAACTCCAGTCTGCTAGAAAGGCCAAAGTAGAAACTTGGAAAGAATTTGCACATCAGGGGACTAAAAAACGAAACAAAATAAAATGAACAAAACAACAGTTCCTTCTAAGTGATGCAAAATATATACTTCCAGTCATCAGTGAATCTGTAGCAACAAAGGCTTTTAAGCATAAATGTCCTTGTTTCTCAATCTGGGTAAATCATACCAAAGCAGTAACCTCTTCCCAAATGTTTTAGAGGAAAGACTTGCCTAATCATTTATAATGTTACTCCGTGCTTAAACCTTGCCACCAGTGGTTATTTGAGGGAAGAAGATGTGACACGATTGTGGCTTAACAGACATAAAACTTCAGCTGACTTCAGAAAACAATCCTTGATACATAGATCCTCATGAGGCCATGAACATTTCCATCCCCACCTAACATTTTGAGAACTGCCAGTATTTCCAAAATAGTGATCCCTCGCCACTCTCATCAGAAAACCAGACTGTGTCAGGGCTGGTCTCCTTTCTCTCGTTCTTTCCCTTTTTCTTCCATAGTTGGGTTTGTGAGTGATCAAGTGGCCTTTGTGTAACTGAGAAGAATGCTGCCAGTTGTTATCGTTATACTTAACAACTGCAGTTCATTCACTTGTGCCCCTCAGCAGTTCTAAACAAGTATAACTTGTGTTGCGACATTAATATATGATTCAGGAGAAAAGCCTTGGGGCTGAACTATACCCACTGACTTTGGTTGTGATATATGATAGTCTGAACATAAGATATTCTCGGCTCCATTAACAGTTCTGTGGTCTTGCAGACGTGAAATGCTGCCCCAACCTCTTTATGTAAATCAGTACAATCTAAATCACCCTTCCCAGTTGGTGAGGGGCCTCCATTTATTCCAAAGCCATTCCAGGGCAGTCCAGCCCATCTATACTACAGGTATGTTTCTTAATTACTTGAATACTTACTGATTTTGTTTCTAACTTGACCTGTGTCTAGACTCCCAAAAAGGTTGTATATTGCCCAGGTTCAATAGCCTAGATATGTAATACGTGCTTTTAGCTCTCATAGCATATTAATTTAATAACTACCAATATTCTACTCACAACCTTTTCCAAAATCACATGGGAATTCTCCTACTTTGCATTAGTAATTTTGAATTTTGGTTTCCTCAATAAGACCTATTATAATTACATAGTAGATAGGATATTTTAAAATCCCAAATAAGTAGAAAACACATAAACGTATGAAGTTAAAAACAAATCAGGCTTCTTAATCAATACATATCTACTTATCCTAGGTCCTACCACTATTTTCATTGTATGTAGACTCGCATACAATTCTGTAAGTAGGTTATGTAAGGAAGTTAATCAGACGATACTATTTATTTAAAAGAACATGGCTACTCACATATATCATTAACCAATAAAAAATTCTATATCAGATGAAGGGTACATCTTCTATATTAGCTTGGAGTGAGATTTTTTCTAGACTGAATAATTATATGGACAGTATGAAAACTAAACCTTATCGATATACAATCCTTGTCAGGTAAACCATTTCTTTAAAAATATAGCACAATAGAATTGTAAAATAGGTGTACACTACTACTGTATATCCTTCACAACATTTAACAGCCTTTTACAGGTAAGAAAATTGGAGGCCCAAGAGAGGTAAATAATTTACTTTGAGTTACCTAACTTGGCAATGATAAAAGGGAGACCCAGCGCACCAGTCAGTGCTCAGACCCCCATACAACTTCCATTACACTTCGTTGTCTCCAATAGAGCATGATATCTGTATGTATTTTTAACTCATAGTTTGAATACATACAAAATGGATAGAAACACTGAATGTCACTAAAAATGAAACATGCACATGGAGAGAAACAAGTGCATGCACCACACATTCCATGATAGACTCTCTGAACTGGCACAAGCGCACAACACAACTGTTCTTCACTCACGAAGTTGAAAGATGATTGTGTTCCAAGAGTTTGTAAAATATGAGCATTTCTTACCTGGCAGCTGTATGAAGGGTTGATAAAAGACATTAAAAACTTGAGCTATGATTACACATCAGCCTTTTCTACCACTGAAGGTTTGCTTCTACCTGGGCTTTAGGGGCATAATACTTTTAAATGAAAGGTAGATGAGAGACTTCACAGGGATAACCAACATATACGACTTCCGCATTGTCATTCACGTTGCCATAGTAGATGAATGCTGGGGATTATTACCCACATCTTCCTATTGGCTTGCGTGGCAATAGTTTTCCTCATTAGGACAGAAATCTTTAAAATTATAGTCAATTCTTTAGATTAGGAAGTTTAAGATTGTAAAATAACTTCAGAACCCCTCATTACCCCAAATCTCAAGGGTCAGTATCGGTTCTAGTGCTTTTAGTATAGAAGTATATAATTTTGGGAGTGAAGGCAACATGATCTACACCTAACAGAGAAACTGTTCACAAGAGAGGACTTCACTCAGACTGGCCCTCGTTCTCCAAAACCATGGCCGTTTAACTTGGGATGAATTCTTTGAAAACCATGAATGATACGCTCATAAATACCCATGATGCATAACAAGGTATATTCATGCCACCCCAGGAAAAGCAGCAGAGCCTCACATTGTGATGACCAACTCTATCTCAAAATACCCACCCTGATGTTTCAATATCCCTTAAAAATTTAACCACTTCCATGAAGTGCCTTTAACCTTTTTACAAAAGCATACACTTTAGCATGTTTAATAGGTACCCGGGAGAGAACAAGGAAAGCAGCACAGTACTCACTCCAGGTGATTTTTCCTTTCTAAGTACTGCGGCACGTAAAAGGACTAATCATTCACTGAAACCCCAGTGAGAACAAAGGACAGTCGCTTTCCATGCCTCTTAACTACCCAGAAACTGGATAAAACAGATCGAGCCACACTGTGATGTGCAACAACCAGAAAAGTGTGCCTACGTGGTTGTGAGACCTTAAAATGGCTGCACCTTTGAGCTTGAAGAAAATAAAATTTAACGATCTATTTTGTCATTGCATTTGGAATTTTCTTTGGTTTATACCAAAACCAAGTTGACTGATAATCTTCATGTGCTAGTTTTTATGCCCCTCCCCCCCGATTTTTAGAAGAGCTGACTAATTTTCTGGGCAAACATCAACAAAGGATACTTGCTGGCCCTGAAAAATTCCAAAAAAGGAAGAGTACAGCCTCTTGACTACCTTAGAGAAGTTGCCAAAGGGGTACAGGATAGATTCATTCCACATATGCAGTTACTTTCAGTCCCAATGGGAAGAAAGACTGAGAAATAAAGGAATGAGAATACCATTTTTACTTCTCAAGTTTAGATCATAATTGAAGTGTCTATCAGCGCTATGAAATTCCTAACCCATGGAAAGAGTATGTAAGTAGGTCTTTTGCCCAAAGTTGATTAACAGTGAGTAAAGAGGGCTTGAGCAGGCATGTCTTTATTTCCCTGAGACCCCACCCCTTCACTTCAGAATTAATGATTACAGTGAAAGATATTAGATTAGAAAGTGAAGTTACTCACCATGGAGGAATCACTGCTTCCACTCCCGATCGGAGCTCCCTCAGCACAGGTTGGGAGGTGGGTAGAAAGTTGACTAGCCCTGCCCCCATCTATGACATCACAATCTACCTCATAAAAGGTAGTGAAAGTGCTCTGAACTCCTGTCTGATTTCCGAGAGATACAGAAAAGAGAGAGTGAGAGAGCGAGCAAGAGAAAAAAAAATACCCGTACCCTACTTGGGGGATCTGGGATCTGGAAGAGGGAATGGGTTGCTTACTAGGCGAAAGAGGTGTCTGATGAAATTTGGTGCTTAAAGAGTTAAGTGTGGGCCTTATTGAAATTACGAAATTACGCAGCCCAGACACTCGCATTCCTCTTTAGGTCCTGCACAGATACCATCTGGGTGGAGGATGAAGAAGCACCTTGCAGTATCAGGCATTATAACGGACAATTATAATAGGCTCAAAGGGGATGAATCCCCCATTCAAAGTATTGAACATCACCAAGAGAAAAACCAAGGGCTGCAGCTCTTAAAGCCTGGACAATATGTAGGCATCCCAGTTATCGATCTTGAAGGTTCCATCGCCCTCCTATAGGACTTTGTCAGGCTGTCGACTCTGCACACCCAGTCAATACACGGCACTAAGGGGATACTTACCTCTTTCACTGGGTTGCATTCATTGCTAGAACGGCAACTGTTTTTACTGCTCCTTTTTTCACCCGAGGGTGGTTTGTGTGAAAGACATAATTTAAAAGATAAGCCAATAACCAATGCCTAGTTCTACCGTTAGAATTCTTAAATTTTCCACAGTATAAATTGTTACTGACAATCGGTGTTTTTCTGTATCAATTTTGCCACATATCTAAAAGGAGTAGTAATCTTCAAAACTGCAAAGAAGTCAAACGGCAAGATTGCTACACTGATTAGATTCTCAGCACTCAGAAGCCAAGTTTATGTGCCACAATAATGTTAACGAAGTGTTTTTTATATAAGCAATTCTAGCATAGCCCTATAGCCATAGCTTGTAAGGTCTGAATGCAATTCTTAAGGAAAATCAGACAACATATAAGAATATGTAGAGGGCTAAGGTGTTTTTTAAAATGGAGATTTCAAGGTTTAAAATAACAAATAATGCTATCAAGCAAATACTGTGGCAAAACAGCATAATGGGTGATTTTGAAGGCTGGGCAGGTTCTGAAGCCATCCACAGAGAAGCCAGCCCTGGGTCTGACTAGTGAAATATATGAAAAATGAAACCATCACTTTCCACAGAAAATATTTTAGCAAAAGGAAAGATTCAGAATGATAGCTTGCAGTTTGTGGCCTCAAAATGTGTAAAACCAAAAGCCTGTTTCCATAGCAGATAAACAAAATTCCAAATTTGGGAATTTCAAGCTACTACAGTTCTATTTCTAATTCTATCCTTCTTAGTTTATGGAATACACAAGTATGTTATAATAATCACAATTTAAAATTAAGTAAACTTGGCAGGTTAGGGAGCAGTTTGAAACACAGAAGCTACTAAATCCAAATTTATTATGAATTTAGCAACATCCCTCCCATCTTGTGCTTAAAAAATATTAATGACATTTAAAGAATGTCTTTAAAGACAAAATATGAAACCCTGTAATATGAATTTTTTTCTGCACTTGACTTCTCTGGTATTTATTAGAGAAAGCAATGAAACCCCACATATACACATATTTCCTTGTTTCATTGTTTCCATATTCTACAATTCTATAATTCTAAGTTTAAATTCAGATTCTTCATACGACAGCATTTCTGAGAATTTTGCAATTCATGGTCCTGTGAGGTATCATTTTTTTCTCAGCTTTTACACATTAGAGCATTGACTAGTTGGCTTATCCTTGCTTTCATGTCACGGTATCATTTGGCTTTAGAAAATATGCACCTCTTGGTTTCCCCATTGGAGGGAATACATTAGTCATTTACTATTATTTCTCAATAGAAAAATTATTATTTAGGGACTCATTTGATTCTTCTCACATCTCACAAAAATGTAAAGGTTATTGGGATTAACGATGCAATTGTCCATTCTTCCAATAAACATCTCAAAATTTTTACTGTCCACAAGGAAGACATGCATCTCCCTTATTAGAATAAAAGTAAAGTTGAGCACATTTTAAATATTAAAATAGAACAAACTGAACTTAGGTCATAGTCTATTAGTATTTCTTATTTATTATCTACTATCTATTTGGGAATGGAGTATGATTTCAGGAACTCAATGCAAAACTAGGCTGCATCAAAAGGATGCAGAGTAATAAACTGTGCTGACCTTTTAGATGAATTTAGTATGATTGATTGTGATAATGCTTTTAGTTATGGTATTAGTTAAAACAAGATCCTTTTCTTTGACACAGGATTCAACACAAGGATATGATAGTCTCCAAATTCCTCTTCAAATCTAGCTTTTAGACACTGTCCATAAAACCTAAGTCTTTAAGGATTGAATGCAGACTTTCTGTGATACTGAGTAGAAGAGTAGCCCTTCAAGAAAGAATAAGAGTTGGTTGTAAGATTAAGAGCTCCCATAATTAAAGTTACAGTTGTACTTTATTCTGACCAGAGAGAGGTTTCAAATTTCTGTTTGAGGTAATAAAACCAATTTAATGTCTTAATACAGAGGATGAAATAGAGAATCATTTATACATCCCAAACACTAATCTGCAGACACATTTAGAAAGTAATTCATCTTAGACTATAGGATCAAGCAGATGTCACATACCTTGACCACAGGGTTTTACTGAAGATGAACCTCACAATAGGAGAGAACCCAGCAAATACTGATAACAGATTTGAATTAGGAGCTCCTACACAAAGAGATTATGATTTCCTTTTGTTTGATGACATTGTCTCACATACAGAAACTTGAGCTGAAAAGAGTATATATTTCTTAGAAGATGATATTGACTGCTAATATTCTAGGACATTCTCCTTTGGTTGCAAAATAGATTTGTCAAAGACAATGGATGAAAGAGGTCAAGAGACAGGTTGTACGGGTTTGAAAAAACAGCTAGCCAGAGTTCTAGTCAAGTTCATTCTGAGAAAGGCACCTGCATCGAGAAAGGTATTCAGAGAAAAATAATAAAGCAAGATAGAGTTCTGATGATAAAAGAAAGATTAAAAGCCTAAATTAAGAAAGCTTGCCTTTAAGAAAATAAGATTAGGATGAAGTATTAGCAATATATTTACTGCCTCAAAGGAAAATCACTGCAAGATAGGGTACGATGGTGTACTCTGAAGCACTAAAAGAAACCTGAAGTATGAAAATTTCACATTGCCCATCCAGAAGCCTTTCCTATTTATAAGATACATGGACCATAATGTGGCACATACTTCTCTTCTAAGGGCTGCGATCACAGCCATATTTTATACATCATTTAAATTAGCCTGGAGAAAGCACTTGACAATAGAATCTGTCGGGACAGAATGTACATGACAGTAAGTTAATGCACTTTTATTTCTAGAATGTAGTAAACCATGAGAACAGTGAATGCATGGAGATAACCATCCACAGAAACCCTGCTCTCCTTGCAGAGAATCCTAAACATTTCAGTGATCTGAGAAATTAAATGCAAGAAATAAACATAGAATACACATCCTAATAAAAACACAATGGACAAAAAATGTTTCTTTTTCATAAAAATTATTTGGTGTTGGAGAATAAGAATATTTAAATGCTCAAACTTAGCCAATATTTGTCAGTGTGCCTTATATGTAGTAGAGATCCAACCAAAATGTTTTTCTTAAAGAACCAGATAAATACACTTACGTGAATGAAAAATAAATACCACTCTTGGAAGCCCTGATTGTTTGTTGTTATTGAGAAGTAGGGTTACTCGACTCCAATATGAAACACTCTCATCTATAGGTAGGCTCCTTTATTTCACTCACAGGAGTAATATTAATAATCTTCGTGATTTCAGACAGTCACTCTAAAAGTAGAAGTCTTAGTAGAACTTCCAACTATAAATCATGACAACTTATGGAAATAGTAGGTTTTGTTGTCTTTGTGGTTTTTTTTTTTATTTTTTACTTTTGGTAGTAGTTGGGATTGAACCTACGGCCTTCATATTGGGCTATATCCCTAGTCCTAAGTAATTTTTTTGAAACAGTCTTGTTAAATTGCCAAGGTTAGGTTTGAACTGATAGTCCTCCTACCACAACCTCCCAGAGTTGGAAGTACTGCACAAGTATGTGATACCATGCCCAGACTGACTTATTTTTTCAGGAAAATATTGTTAAATTATATCATAACTGAGAAGACATTCTATCAGGTTTGCTATATGATTTCTTTATTTCCTTTACTTTTGAAAATTTTAGCTAATGAAACAATATATTTAAAAATCAATGAAATCATCGGTTAATCTTTAGTATACAGCTTAATATTCATTGTCTCTGTTAATCCCCTTTAATAGTTAGTTACATCAACTTCTTCACATTTTAACTTTTTTTTCTTTAACAGCTTTCAGCTCAGAAATTCTTGGAACAAGTCCAGTAAGAACAAGGAAAGAAAATCACCATTGAGTTAGATAATCAATTATAAATAATCTATTTCTTGATCAAGGCTGAAAAAAATCCTAAAATGTACAGAAAATTCAGAAACCAGGGGCTGAATTTGAAGATAGTTCCAAATAAAACTATCCACTCAACTCTCTGGTCACTCACAATCATTCGGCTGAAGTTAGGGATCAGGTGTAACTGGGTTTGCTCCTACATATCCGAAACAGATTCAACACTGGGGAAGGGAGGTTTTCCTGAGATATTTCTTCCAAGTATTATTTAAACACGTAAAATAGTACTTGAATTATTTTAAAATTATTTACAATGAAGAATTCCTGCAATAAAATCAGATGCTGATCCTATGCAGATAAGTACCCAAGTGTAAATCTTATACAGACACTGTGGAAGCCAGGGCTTCTTCCACCGGTTTGTTTGGGTTGCACGGAGACCCCAAGATATAAGCAGCTATCTCTCCTCCCAGTATCTCCCATGAGTACAGCTTCCAAGTTGGAACAAAGCACTATTGTTAATTGATGGGTAAATAATCCTCAGAGTACTAACTGAAATCAAGGACACTGATTGATAATGGGTTAAGGTCTCAATTATTTGCTTCCTTTCCTTTAAGTAGAGGCTTTCAAAACTTGCAAAATTTCTAAGACTCAAAAGAATAAAAGTCCACTGATTGAATAACAAGTAATAACATTGATATTTTTAGGGTAAATGTGCCCTTCTTAAAGCCACTAAGCCCTCTGCACTTACAAGCATCAATGTCCACCAGTTTAAGTAGAAATTACTCCTCACTTACTAGTTCAAGTGATGCCATTAAATACTTCCACTGCGTTGAAAAAAGTTGGGTCATTGTCTTGGTTCATGTGAGAACAGTCTTTTAATACACATAACATAATTCAGCAAGGTAATCACTATTTCATTCTGTATATGAATAAATGATGCTTTTCAGTGAATTGGTTATATTGGTAAGGTTAGCGTCACCAATACACAGTATACTTCTAAAGAACCACTTCTCAGAGTGAATCAGTGTACCATCCCGCTTCGCCCAGGACTGCCTGAATTTAGAGACAGGAAGCCTAACCAGGGACAGAGCAACCAGTCCCAAGCTTGTTATGGTGCCCAGCATGCAAGGAGAGTTTTTTACTTTACTCATTAAAATTCTTATGAATTTCCCACTTCCTCAAAAAATGATCGTTTCAAATTGGCCAACTTATTTATCTAACCCTGAGAGAAAGTTTGCACTGAAAAGCCATTTAAGGTTTTCTTTTCCTTGGAAGGTTTATGTAAAAATCATGACCTTGTACTCTGGTACAAATGCAACTAAGGAGAATGTAGTACAGAAGTAAAAATGTAAGTGGTTATAGTTTCATGATAATAACAATTTTTCTTTTTGAGACAGGTTATCACTATGTAAACCAGGCTAGCTTTGAACTCACAACAATCCTCCTGCCTCACCCTCCCAAGTGCTGGGGTTACAGACATATACCACAATGGCCCGGTTTATCATAACAGTTTGGGGGGTAGGAGAAAGATCAAATCCAGCAATAACTTGTCTTGGTAACAGAATGTGTGGAAAGAAGGGCTGCCGTTTTGAAAATGAGAAATATCTGTTTCCTTTTTTTTAGGGTCGCTATCCCTCCATGCATATTTATAATCTAAAATTTGTGTTATCTTACTTTCTCTAGATGTGCACTTTGCAATTCCTTCCCTGATCAGGAAATGTTTTTAAGCCTGAATATTTAATAGCTAACCCTCTGGAAGGTCTGGATAAAACTCTTTGGAACTGCTCTGAATTTCGTGAACACGTATCTTTTTGTTCGAAGGAAGCACAGAAATGCACTTCAACCCTAAATTGAAATAGCCAGCAATTTAGATTGTTTTCCACTGCTGCTACCCTGTGAACAGTGGAGATAATCAAGAATTGACTACAGACAGAGTCAGAAGATATTTTTAAAAGCCCTAAAAGGGGTTCCTTAAAGCAGAGCACTGTACACTTAGAAGTAGTGCTTGTTTTGATGATTATTTCATTTCACCATAAAATATTGTCAATGTACAGGAGGTACAGAACTGTTCAAAAAAATACAATTCTCGTTATATATATATGATTATGTGCCAGTGTCAGGTGGGTTTGACTTGAAAATTATTAGTTTCCAGAATTTTTAGGAATGTTTTCCATCTATCACCAGAAATATTCCTGTTGATTTTAATTAATAGCCATTTTTTAAGGAACATAAAACACGGGCATAAATTGGTCCCTTATTCTCTAATTTTCTTTTTGCCAACTCATATCCTATCAGTTTCACAAATTTTACTGTTTCACTTTGTTAAACTTTTGTCCAAAATCCAATTGGAAATGACTCAGGTTTGCAAAGGGGAGACTTAGGTAGTAGAGAACAAAAGTACATATTAGGCCAGATCTCTCGGTCCCTCAGGAACAGGGATGTCAGGACTCTACTCACTCAGCCTGAAGACTTGAGCAGCAGATATCCCTCACCTCCAAACTCTGCTCATATATTTTGTTCATTGAAAAAGAATATTTATATGTAATAAAATCTGTTACAGTTTTCGTTATCTTCACACACAATCAGCTGTCAGTTAAATCCAAGTCCCTCCATCTCTGACCTGAAGGTCAAATATCTGCCCATAGAAGGTTATTGCTTGTGGTCTGACCTCCTTATATCAATGGCACACCTGATATATTTGAACTTCTAAAACATTTTAAGGGATTTTATCAGTTTTATTAGAAGGCTTGAGGTTCAGTATGCAGGAGTATAAAATCCTACATTAGTGTTTCTGATCTCATTCAGAATAGTACACAACATATAAATCTTTGGGCAGGTAAACATCACCAAAGCCATGAGCTGATTTTTATTTCTTCAGATCCATGTGCACATCTTCACTTTTAACTTTAAAAGTGTCCATTAATTCTCTGAAACCTTCTGAATGAAAATTAGTGAAAAACATGGTAATTAAATAAACTACTAATTTCTTTATCATAGCACTGGAACTTACTTAGATCCAAAGGAGTAGTTACATACTTAAAAGAGTCCAGCTCTACTTTTCTCCCTGGTGTTATAATATTGTCATGTTTTATGTTTACCTGCACTAAGTTCCTCTTTGCCATGCCATCATTAAATTTCTTTTATCTTCTCTTTTTCTGTCTTCATGCCTATTTATTCCTACTGTCTCCTCACTCCTTGCTTCTTTTTTCTTTTCCCTCCCCCCAACTTCCTTCCTTCTCTCTCCTTCCTTCTTCCATCCTCCCTTCCACTTTTCTCTTCTAAAACACATGTAAAGTAGCTTAAGACTTTGAATAAACACAGCAAACAAAGACATGTTATGGTCCAATTGGTTATTAAATCTTCTGAAGCCCATTTTCTTCTATTTTTCTTCAATGTTTCTATAACTACATTAGTTTAAAAACTATCGATTACTCCTTTTACAACCATATTGAATTAACTGGTTCACAAATGCAACTTCCACCTTGAAATTTTATAAGAATGGCATCTTTACATGTTGAAAAAATTTTAAGCCAATGACTTACAAATTAACTGCCATCCAGAAAATTGGTGGTGCTCTTCCTGCAGCTTTAATGGGAATGAGTGTATATCTCCGCATAACCTTCTGGATGGTTTTCTTTCTCTAATTTCCCACTGTGACTGTGGCGAGCTTTGAACCCACACTCCCCTAGGCCCTGCTCCATTTTTGTCCACTTCTCTAACCCCAAGCAATCAACACAGTTGGCATTTCTCAGTTTGTAAACACAGAATCACACACACACACACACACACACACACAAGTATGCTGACGTGGGATATAATTGTGCATTTTGCTTCATATATGTCCAATATGCCAGCATAAGACTGTAAAAACATGGCTTCTCATTTTCAAGCTCAAATCATTTTTCTTGGTAAATGATTCAAACGATCTGTCCAAATCTCTATTATTTTGTTAGGAACTTTGACTTGTAACAAATACAAATTTGCAGGGGAGTTTTATATATTTTAGAGAAGAAGCCACAGTCTTGAGTCCCATGAATATAAACACTTCGTGAACATGGAAAAATGATTATAGTATCCCTTTTCCTTGATTTTGCGTGAAACTACTATGGCTTCTCCTGAAAAATATACTAAATTTGCACAAATTGCAAAGAAATCACTGGGACTAACACATAGGTGCAATTTTCTTGGCAAAATCATTAAAAATTTGTGTGTATGGGGTCTCACATTCTTGACTCTTGGAACTTGGGGAGCAGTCATTTGTGGCTATTTTGTACAGTAAGCACATTGTTGTTTTTTTTTTCTCCATTGGCCATTAATGAGGGAAGATGAAGAATCAAATGGAAGCAAAAGTGGCAAAGACAGCAAACTGCAGCTGCAGGTGTGGCACCACATAGCAGTGAAGCTTGGAAAATAATCAGGCCAAGAGCAGGCCCACAATTGAGCAACATAATAGCAAACTTTTACAATCTGTTTGACTCAGAAATATTATAAAGTCATATAACATTCCTCTAAAAGAAGCCTTCTCCCATGCAAGGATTTATGAACTGTGCCAGGAAGACTCAAAGAAGGAGACAGGCTTCTTGATGGTGTTCTCAATCTCAAACACCTTCACAAACGCCAACAGTGCGAGCGATAAAAGCCAGTGATGGTTTGAACTACATCTACATGAGGAAGAGACGATGGAAATGAAGCTCTTGAGGCAGTGACGAACAATGGGTACTGAAGGGATGATGGAAAGCAGGTCTGCCAGTATTGCCCAGATGAGATCATGGAGTCTGAGATCCACAAAGAGGCTCCGTGCATCCACGTAAATAATAAGATTCGGAAAGTAACAAATGAAAGCACACAAGGCAAGCTGAACAAAAAGCACTCAGTTCCACAGGTGCTGTGTACAGATGAATATGAAAGCTGAATGGTATGGGAAACTATACCGTCAAGGCTGAAGATAAGAAAGGAAGCAAGGGAGATGCGATGTTTTGATCATTTCGTGGCGAGAGGATATTGATAACTACCAGCTTGGCAGGAAGGGCACATTGCAAGACAGATTGCTGTTGCCTGTGGAAGAATGTTGAAGCAGGATCATTTTGGAAATGCAAAGAGGTGACTTTGGGAAGAAGCACAAAATAGCCAATTTGTTGAGTTAAAGGTAGGGCTGTATGGAACTGACTTTCCAGGATGGTGTCTCCATGCAAGCCAGATCCGCTTTTTTCCCAGCTACATTTACTGCAAACCACATAATACAGGAACTGAAACATTTGAGTTTAAGAATGACATGACAACTTTTCAAAATATCTTTACTGAGTGGTCAAATGCTGAATTTCTAAAAATGGCTTCAGGAAGAACTGAGGTTTATGACCAGTCTGATATTCACGTGTATGGTATTGATAATGTCACAGTCCTGATAACTCCACAGTTGAAGGGGCATTATCATGGTTGACTGGGAAAAGAGCTAAGGTGGCCGAGCCACACTTCTGAACTTGCAAATAATTTATAACAAATGGCACCCTGTGTTGAGAGAAAGGGGAGGAGGGAGGATGAGAAGCCAAGGTGAAGAACCTCAACACATACGTTTGGAAATCTTGCCAAGAAACCATGATTCTTCTAAATTTCATTGAACTTCTCATTTCTATGCATCTGATGGAAATGATTCAGATAATTACATTTTCATGAGAAGGGAAATATTGGAGTGATTTAGCAGAGAATACATAATTGTTAGTTTTTAACAACTATGTGGGGTTCTGACAACAGCACATCAATGTGTATTAAATTCAAACATCCCCTGGCTTTTAAGGGTTTCTGATAGCCTAGTATGCATTGGAACCTGATGAGCGGATTCCCATTGTTTTCAGCTGCTCTGACGTGTGAACACAGTTCACACACAGAGAGGCTGGCTCCTGAACAGAGAATGGAAATTACTGGGACTAACAAAGGGAAGTAGACTCGCAATGAATAAATATACAAAAGCCCCAAATAATTATAATAGTCCTAGCTTGGCAATGAGTTTCCAGACTATGAAATTAGTTTTCTTGTGAAGAATGGAGATTTTACAAGGCTAGTATAAACATGGAGTAATTGGAAAATCAAATTGGTCTTTGTGAGTTATTGTAAGGTCTGGAATAATGGTGATAACATTTATTTTTAAAAAAAGCTCTGTATTGCCGTAGTTTGGTGTTTTTAACAGTACTGTTGCCAAGAATGCTTGCCTTGGAAGTACAACAGTGGGAACTTTATATTGTGAAGCCCAAGTCCCGGCTTACCCCTGACACAATGAGCTCTCCTCCCAGATTCTGCACTTCTGCCTTCACCTTGCTGCAGATATTAAGCTGATGGCAATACAAGGCAATTCGTTGAAGGTAGGCTAATAAATCTTGTTTGCATGCTGAATCAGGACACTGTCAAACAAAAGAGTGATATCAATTAGTATGTACCATTCCATTCCTAACATTTGCTATATAAAATTTCAGGATGAAAAGTTTTCAGTGTCATATACCTTAATTACATAGATTTCATTCACCTTTTGTGTGAAGCATTTGAGAAAGCCCACAGTTAGCGGTTTACAACAGCTACTGTTACTTCATTAGATTTTTATAGAAATTACTGAAGATCATTTAGGGGTTTTATTGTGGTATCTGTACACAAGCTTACACACAGTGTTTTTACCATTTATACTCTAAACTCAAGAAATCTGAATATGTCACAGGGTTTCTCCCCATAGTTTTCTACAAATTCCATAATACAAAACATCATTTTAGTAGAAGAATAAATCAATGAACACTGAAAGTAAATCATTCTATGTGGAAATCTCCCTGCCACAGCACAGGGAAGAGCTTCTGTTCAGTTAATTGGACAAAATATATTTGTTTCCCTTCAGAAAATTTCTAAGAAATACTGCATTCACCAATGGAAGTCTATCACACACTCCTGGATTTTTTCATTTATCAGAGTTTTAGCAACATAATAATTTCCTTTATATGGAGCACTCTGAAATTGTTCATGACCAGTGTAAGAAAAACAGATTTGATACCATAAATTTGAAGCCGATTGGGATAAATTCATAGCGGTAGCAACAGGGTCCTTTCAAAGGATGCACTGGTGTCAACTCTGGTGGGGGAAATTTGAATTCTCCTTCGGACAGAAAGTAAATGTCCACTAGGTACACAGAGCCTAGCTGAACACTTCTATAGATACTTACACATCTTCCTAAAACAATTTGGAGGCTTCAACACCAGAGGATACCAAGTAATTGAACTATGTAGATTTCTATTGCTATCAAACGTTCAGCTTGAGATGCTTCTAGGTCCTGTAACTGTTTTGACTCAATATGGCCACCTGTAACTTCCATACAGTCACCAGATCTTTGATGAAATACTGTAAGAAATACCCGCAGCCAAAAGTGAAGTATCTTACTTAGAATAAGTGTATGGGCAAAGAAACTCTAAGTTAGGTTTCCTCTGAGCTTAAGAAAAGGATATTTTTTATCAGCACTATGAAGCTAGTAGTTTGGCATAGACATTTATTAAATAAACAATAAAATAATTTCTTTTATATATAACACTTCACATTGTGGCACTTTTCCACTAACTGCATTTTCAAGAAAGAATCCCACAGAGACTCTTTTTAGCTTTCTACAAGTACTTAATACTGTAATATTTATCCTACTCCAGAGACCCATATAGTGGAAGGAATTAACTTTAAAATGGCATCTTCCCAGAGAGCTGAGAAGTCTTTTGATACAAATACCTTGCAGCAAACTGAGAATTCTATCTCAATGAAACAGTAATTAAAAATGAAGCAGTCTGTAAAACGTTTATATTGCATGCATATCTCGAATCTTCATAAAAGTACTTTCATGCAAAATAAAGGGAACCAATCCATCCATTGATGGCATTCATTCTATTCTATTATTTAAACTAAAGAGTTAAAAACATGTTGGAAAAGAACATGATACACAAAACAATAACTTCTCTGCCATGGAAGTAGGTTCAAAATTTGAGAAAAAAATATCTTATTCAGAGAAAAATAACAAAAATTGCTAGGTATTTTACAGTGAAAATTAGTAAGGATACAAGGAAGAATGAATGAAGTCTAAGGTTCCTCTATTTACTTTACAAATCCATTAATATTTATTCTCAAAATAAATCTAGGATTCAGGGATCGGTGTGTGTGTGTGTGTGTGTGTGTGTGTGTGTGTGTGTGTGTGTCTTTTTGCCCTGTTTGTTATATTGTTATATATAAAATCTCTTTGGGGGTAGGTTTCACAGTGCATCACTGGAAATAAAGGTTCTTAAAATGAAAAAGATTCACAACTACACTTTTTGAACTTGAGAAATCTACCATATTGAGAAACACTATTAAGATTTGTTCAAAATCCATTCAAATTCTGCTCAGTTTTCACTTCGAGGAAAAGAGCAAAAGGCAAGTTCTCTAGAATCCCTGGTCAAATTCTGGTCACTCCATACATCCCAACTTCCCTCACCATTTGCAGAGGAAAATGTAGCTTTCCTTCCTGGTTGGTGATTTTGTTTACGTATTTTTTGTTTGCTTGCTTCTTCTTGTATATGAACTTTGTGGGATATGTTTGCAACGCTGTAGAAAAAGTTTAATTTATGTTTTGAAACCTTGCAGTTGATATTACTCCAAAATCAATACGAACAAGGGTTTGTTCCTTAGCTCCTCCAAACTACAAGAATTTCTGACACTATGGTAACATCAACAAGTTATCTCAATGAATGACTTTGCAAAAATTTAAAACTAATTAAAATATTCACAGATATCACATCTACCATTAAAATTAAAATCTCGAGGCTCTTACTTTAAATGTTAATAGTTCAATCACATGTGTTTTGAGCCTGGATATTGAAGGCAGCAAGCTTTTAGGGGAGTAATTTTAATAAGAAGAAATGAGAGAGGAACTCTACAATAAGGAACACAAAGACACAAAATTCTGGACATGAGATGCACCTGTGAAGTAGTCAATAAAACATAACAAAACAAAGCAAAAACCTTCATCTTTCAATGTCTTCAGAAAGCAACACTAGTGAGGAAATTTATGTTCCTTACATGCTTCCAGTATATGTAATATTTTTATTTCCGAAATTTGTATTTTAAGTATACTTCATCTGCTGTGGCTCAAACTATTATTGTTAACTGCTGCTTAAATGACTAATCAGTTATCTGAAAAAAAGCCTATTGCCTACAATCTTTATAAATAATGAAAAGTGAATGCAGCAAGACTTTTACAACAGGATTTCAAAGTTTCAGTACAAGCCAAATAAACTGAGAAGTGTAGAAATACACTCAAATATTCCAGGTGAGATTGATAATTATTTCAATGTGTCTCCTAGTTTGGACTGAAAGCACAAAAGTTATTTTGAGAATTTTATTTATCGCTACTGCTTTTGAATTAAAATACAACTGAAATCTGGAGGATCTTGATTATGTAGGTAAGCCCATTTATGCCAGAACATAAGGTAAATTATTATACATGTTACATAATATTAAATATTGAATAGCAAGAGGTAAAATTTTTTTTCTTGCTACCACATATAAACACACGATGTTCTGCCAGATTTTACAAATTCGTGCCATTCCCCTTTCTCTGGCTGTCGTCCTCCCGCTCACATCCTAATCATGCCAGTTTCTTTGCCCTCTGCTTCCTACACAAACCATTAAATCCTGACGGAATTCCTTAAACCTCTGCATACCCATTTCCCTGTCCATAAGAAAGGTTACTCTTTTTTGTTCATTTAATTACCCCTACAGTACATCAGTCAAAAAGGTGTGAAATAAAGCTTTGGGGGAAGGGTATGATGCTAGGAATAAAAGCAATAAACAAGGAAACAAAATTTAACATGCTGAATTCTAGGAAAACAATTCTCCAAAAAGTCTTAGATAGGAGTCTTTGAAAAACAAAACCAAACCAAATACAAAATGACAGTTAAGCCAAGGCCTCTATAATAATAATAATTTTTTAAAATGTTCTGCTTTCTTTGTGTATGCCCTCACTGTGCATTATAATTGCCTTTTTGCATGAGAAAGGCTGAGTTAATCTCTAACTCCTCATCAACTACATCTCTGAGGTAGCTGGTACTCCTCTCTCTTAAAGTGTTTGCTCACAGTCTGAGGAATTTCTCCTGAGATGGACTCAGTTTTGCCATCAGCCCGGTCTCAGCAGAGTCAAATTGCAGTTTGTAAAATTTTAGTGACTGACAAAAATCAGGCATCTCTAATTACACGGCCCAAGAGCTATAAGGATTCTTTTCAGGGTGTTCCTGCTCTCCCATCTTACATTACCTGATCAGCTACAGCGCGGGCTAATTTGTCCATTCTAGAACCTGCTTCAGCAATCTTCTTGGCAGCATTAATGACATCAGATGTGTTTTTCAACGGGCCTTTGCCTCTGAAATAACATATACAGCATAATTAGAAATCCATTTAATGACAGAAAACAGACGTACCACATGCTTGTCTAAGACTACTTCTATTTTTGACTGGATGTTGGCCATGTTAGTGGAATTTTAAGTGATTTCCTAATCGATCTCAATTTCTTTGTCAACAGTCTGCTTTATTTCCATTCATTTTAGGGAATATTTTCCCATATTTTGATGTACATATTTACATTTTTTATTCTTTTATTACTTTCTGTGTTTTTGAAGAGTGTTCAATTAAAATAAAATTCTCATGAGAGCAGTGAATGCATACCTACTTACCAGGTACTTAATGCTGTTGCCTCATTTTGTTTTGATAACAGTTCTAAAAGTAGGTATCATTGTTTCCACTTTAGAGAAGAATGAAAAGCACCCAAAATGGATCTCATCTAAGCTTGTACAAGTCAGAAATGACAAATTCTAACCAAAATAAATGCACATGTGTTTGTTCAATATCATGCTCAGCATCTTTATTTTATTTACAGTATAAATGCAGCATGGCACTGTGAGAAGCAATTTTGTCTCACACCTAAATGGGAACCATTTGGTTGGAACTTCAGCAGTTTCAGAATTCTGGAACGTCATGTATTTTGTTCTGCTCCTACTGATTTATGAAGTAACATACAGGACACTGTCGCTATAAATGTCTTTATGCAACTAAACCATCACCCCAATATTTTCATATAAGGTTTTTAATTAGGCAAACTGTTTAATATTTGATTACTCAATTAGGTAAACTGCTCAATTTTAAATATTCATTATAAAATAAATGGAAATCATGCTGTATCTTCAACCTTGAAAGAAAATGTTGTATGTGGTATAATTTTTCTTTCTTGTGAGAAAAATAAGGAAGAGATGAAATATGTTGATGCTTATATTTTAGCATTGTTACTTATCCTGGTCTCCTTCCTTATGTGCATCTAACAAATCAATGCATTTTTAAGGCTACAAGATTATATTCCTATAGTTAGACATGTGGCAAGATGTAGAGAAAAACTACCCAGAAGCAATTTATTTTAGACAGAGTTATACTAAGTAGGAAATGGTCACCATTGTTACATAATAATACTTTACAAAATGCAAGACTTAAACTGGCGTTCAGTAAATACATGTAAATGTAGGACATCTAGTCCAGTTTCTCTCTTAATTCTCCTTTTGGGGCTGCTTTTCTACATCACCACCTAAAAGTAAACTATATTGTCTTGATTTTTAAATTGTCAAAAAGATTTTAATATGTGAACAGAGGTTTCACATGTAACCTTTATGTAATATGGATGAGTTAAAGATGCTGTTACAATCTGGCCCCTATCCACTAACATATATACTGTATTTTTTATTACCTGCAAATCAGTCATTTCCTCCCCCTCTTCCCTGTTCTTCCTTGAGATTGAGCCCTGGCCTTTCACAGCCCTGAGCTGCATCCCCAGTGCTTTTTACTTTTTTCTTTTTAGAGTATCCCTAAGTCCCAAGCTGGATTTCCATTTGTAATCCTCATGTCGCAGCCTCCTGAAGTACTGATATGACAGGGATGTGCTACCATGCTCAGGTTTTATTCTTTTTTTTTTTTTAAACGGAAGTTTGGATGCACAGTCTGTCAGTGCTTGACAATGTTCTCAATAGTACGTATTTTTCTGTAACTTTCAGACCTTAGAGAAACTCTTCTGCTGTGTTACCAATGTAACACTTGCTAGTTTTTGCACTCATCTTACCAGTGAACTCTGTGATGGAAATTCATGTGTGCATATTTCAAGAATTCAAGAGTTTAAGAAGATGCTTCCTAGTGAACTTTACGTAATAACTTTCAGTAACTGATTTGTTTTAACAGAATGTGTTTTTAGTCAAGAAGGTCCATACAGGCCTGAGGCTCAGTCTTCAGTCAGAGCATGAAAAGTATTCTCTGAACACTACAGTTCACAGACTCACTAGCATATTGCTGTGGAAAAAAGTGAATGAGACTTTAAAGTTTACAATGGAGGCTCGATTCAACGTCTGGCATTGTAATCTCTGTTCATAAGTGAAAGCAGTTCAATCAGATATCCATCAGATATTTCCTAATTTTCTAGTGAAGGGCTATAACCAAAGAAGCCAGATGACGTGACATGGTCAGAGGATGTGTGCGGAATCACAGTCTAGTACTCTTCTTGCTAAATTTGTCTGCTTCTTTTAAGAATCACTAAAGTGATGTGCTCAGAGGAAAACAAATAGATCTACATCAGTATAAAAGAATAACAAACACATGAATCATCTAGCTTGAGAAAGAAATAGGAAGAAATAAAATTACAAGAAGTGTTTAATGAGTCAAAAAACATACAGTGCTGAAAACAATAAAACCTAAACTTGGCTCAAAAGAGGTAAGATATAGAAGGTTAAATTGATTATGAAATATATTTAGATTGATATCAAAGAAAGAAAAGAAAACAAATATCTAAAAGTAAAAAGAGAAGAGTGACATAAACTTAGAAAAGAGAAAATTACAACATTATAAAGCAACTTACTTCAAGCATATGGAAATAAATGAAAACCTACATGAAATAACTTTTTAGGAAAGCATAATTTACTAAGCTTGAGAACATAAATTTTAAAGAATCTAAGTGGTTTGATTCCTATGAAAGGAAGTAATAATGCTGTCAGACATAGCTCATCCAATATAAATACGTAACTCAATAAATGCAGGTGTGTTCTTAGCAGAAGTAACCAAACTTACAAGGAGAAGGCAATCTCCTACTATTGAAACTTTTGCAAAATATAAGAAGGAAGAAAAACTTTCAAAAGTAATTTGTTAAGTGGTGTTATATCACTAATGTCAAAAACAGCTAAGACAAATGAACTTAATCCTTACTGAAATAGTAAGCTGTCTTTAAAAAAGGGAAGAAGAAACCCTGAAGAATGAGAGTGGCACCTGCGAGCCCAAACAGATACGTACCAGGATGCCCTGTGCGCTGCTCACCTGTCCTCCCCCATGGATGGTAAATATCAGAGCTAGAAACTTGATGTGGATCAAGTCCAGTGAGATTATTTGTGCCTTCACCAGCTATTCAGCACCTGTAGGTGTTTTATGCCACTTTCTAACATATATATTGTCAAGTAACTAACATAACTGAGTCAAACAACTTTGGTGCACCATGCTTCCCTCATTCTCCTTATAAAATCCTCCCCATCCCTAGAGCCTGGCAATAACTGGCCTGTTCTCCATCACTACACTGCTGTTATTGCAAGAATGTTGTTTTAAAAAGAAAATATTTGGCAAACCCGCGGCCAATCTCATTTGAAAGGGGAAAACCCAAAAGAATTCCCCTTAATATCAAAACAAGAGAAGGCTGTCCACCTTCACCACTCCTGTTCAATGTACTACTTAAAACTTCAAGCAGCACAATAATTCAAGAAAAAAGAGAAATACACAGAGCAAAGGAAGATTTTAAGTTACCCCTATTTGCAGGGATGATGCTTTACTTAGAAATCCCCCCTCAAAAAAAAAAAAGTACTTCAGTAGACTTTTAGATCTGATAAACAAATTCAGCAAAGTGGAAGGTTACAAAATCAATGCACAAACATCAACCATATTCCTGTAAAACAGTAGTGTGCTCACTGAGAAAAAGATCAGGAAACCAATTACCTTCTCAATAGCTTAAAAATACCTACGAATCAATCTAAACAAGGAATTGAAAGACCTCTATAATGAAAATTACAGACTCTGAAGAAAGAATGTGAATAAGACATTAGAAAGTGGAATGGCATACCTTGCTTTGGGAATATGAAAATGAGCTATAGATCTAAGGTGATTCTTATTAAAATACCAACAACATTCTCCACAGAACTAGAAAAAAGTCCTAAAGTTCATATGGAATTAGAAAGGCCCAGAATATGCAAAGAAATCCTGAACAAGAAAAGCCAAGCTGCAGTCCTCACAGGCCAGATTTGAAATTATATTTTAAAGCTTTAGTGAAAAAACAACACGGCACTAGTACAAAACCAGAGATGTGCACCAATGGAATAGAAAAAAAACAACCTCATAACCATCTGATTTTTGATAAAAGGCCAAATAACATTGAAGGAAAGACAGGCTCTTTAACAAATGAAGCAGGAAAACTACATTCACTTGCAGAAGACTGAAACTAGATCCGTACCTCTCACCCTGAGTGAAAATCAAATCAAAACAGATTTAGACATAGAAACAGAATATTTGAAATTGCAGGAGGATAACCGCAGGGAAGACACTAGAACTTACAGGCACAGATTTCTGGAATACAAAGCCAGTAGAAGAGAAAATAATATCAAGAATCAACAAACGGAACTGCAAACTAAGGCTCTGCACAGCAAAGGAAACACAGTGAAGAGAAAACCTATCCAGTGAGAAAGGTTTGCTGGCTCTTATGATAGTTGACTAATGACTAGAATATAGAAAGAACTAAAAAAAAAAAACCCCTTTGCCAAAACAACACAACCAAAAAGTGAGCAAGTGAACTGAATAAACTTTTCTCAAAAGAAGTACAAATGGCCAATAAGTACATGAAATATGTTCCAACATTGTTAGTCATTAGAGAAAGGCAAATCCAAACTACTTTGAGATTCCATCTTAACACAGAAAAGCTATCATTAGAAACACAAAAGGCAGTGCAAATGTGGGGAAAAGAGACATCTTACATTGTTTGGTGGGAATGTAAATTAGTGCAGCCACTGCAAAAATTACTATGGAGATTCCTCAAAAAACTAAAACTATAAATACAGTTTGGCTCAACTCTACCGCTCCTGGTTACATTCCCAAAAGAATTAAAGACATCATACCATAGTAATATATAAATACTTATGGTTGTAGGGGCATAATTCACAATAGCTAAACTCTGGACACAGTCTAGATGCCTGCCAACAGATGACAAGATAAAGAAAATTTGGTACATGTACACAGTGGCGTATTAGTCAGCTGTAATGTAAACTAAAATCATGTCATTTGTAGAAAGTTGAACAGACTGAAGGTCATCATGCTAAGCAAAGTAAGCCAGATTCAGAAAGTTAAATATTGCATATTTCATCTTATATGAGAAATCTAAAAGAGAAAGAGGGAGAGAGACAGAGAGAAAGAGAAAAGATAGAAAGAAAAAGAAATTTTAAGAAACTAGAGGATAGAGTTTTGCTGATGGGGGAAGAAAGGAAGACAGGTTAAAGGACTGAAATGCTCTTATATATATGTTATATGGGCCTGGGGATTTAGCTCAGTGGCATAAGTGCCTGCCTGGCAAGCACAAGGTCCTGAGTTCAATCCCCGGTACCACAAAAAAAAAAAGCAAAAATATATGTTATATGTATGCTTCAATTCCTTTAACCATCATTATTCTGCCCTGCAAATATGCATTAACCAACAAATAAATGAAAGGTTTCCATAGGATTTACTATAATTTTATCAAAATGTCTTGTCACATGTATAAGGGTTGAAGATTTTTGATCACTTTCAGTAATGAACTGCAGCGTTTCTTTAAAAGAAAGAATACTACCTAAGTGATATCCCACTTTACATAATATTCTGAGACACACATTTTTTCACTCAGCATAATTTACTTAGAGTTTATCCAAGTTTTCATATATATCTTATTTCTGAGTCACAATCTATGATATAGAAGTACCATATTTTAAACCATTTATCTAATGAATATTTGGGTAATTTCAGTTTTATTCATATACAGGTTTTTAGATGAATATAAGCTCTTAGTAATGTGGACAAATATCTAAGAATGAAACTGCTTGGTCCTAGGGAAAATTCATTTTTAGTTTTAAAAGAAACTGTCAAATAAGTTTATAATTTTTTTCATCCTAATTGCAATTTTAAAACCATAGTTAATACCATTCTCCATGGAGGAAGACTGAAATCTTTCCCTGTAAGATCACGATCAAGGCAAAGATGTCCATTCTTACCATTCTACTCAACATCGTTTTGGAGTTCCAGCTAGAAAAATTAGGCAGGACAAAAATTGAAAGCATTCAAATAGGAAACAAAGAATTAAAATAACTTTCGTTTATGGATGATGTAATCTTACATGTAGAAACTAAAAGATTCCAGAACCAGAAAAGCTTCTATAACTAACAAAGAAATTTACAAAAGTTGCAGGATATAAATTCAAACTTTAAAAATCAGTTTTGGTACAACACTCTCACAATGAAACATCATAAAATGAAGAAAGCAATTTGAAGTAGGTGTGTAGCTTAGTATTAGAGTGCTCACCTACTATAAGCAATGGCCTGGGTTCAATCCTAGCATCACGGGAGACAGACAGTGAGAGAAAAAAGAAAACAACTCCATTTACAGCAGCATCAAAAGAATAAAATAAGAATACAGCCTAAGGATGCTGACAATCAGAATGCTGAAGTCAGTAAACATTACTGAAAGCATTAAAGATGGCAGAAATTAATAGAAAGCCATCCCATGTTCTCTAAATTGAAATTCTATTGTTATTATTCCAATCCTACCCCAAGATTCACTATAATTTATATTAAAACAATTGCATTGTTTTACCAAAATAGCAAAACCATCTTAAATTTCACCCAGAATCTCAAAGTAATCCAAATAACCAAAACAGCCTTAAAAAATAAAAATAAAATTGAAGACTTTATACTCTGATTTTAAAAATTGACCACACATCTATAGTAATCAAAACAATATTAGATTGGCATTAAGACACAAATATAGGCAAATGGTATACAGTTCATAAACTGACCCTCATATATAAAATAAAATGACTTTCCACAATATTCCTACCTTCACTCTATGAACAAAAGAGTGTTCATAAAATATTGCTGGGAAAACTGCATATCCACATGACAAACATGAAGTGGCCTCTAAGATGACACTGTACAGAAACATTACCTTGAGACAGATCAAAGACCTGAACCTAAGTACCAAGCCTGGAAATTCTTAGGAAAAACCATAGGACAAAACTGCATGGCATTGGATCTGGCAATACTTTCTTGGCTATAATATCAAGAGTACAAGGCCGAAAAGAGAATATTAAGTGGGGCTTCAAAACTTCTGTGCACTTAGAAAATTATCAGTAGACAAAGAAAAGGTCATTCACGAAATGAAAGGGAATATTTATGAATCATATTATCTGAGAAGCAATTAAAACCCAGAATCTATAAAAGACTCTTACGACCCAACAAGCAGAAAGCTCAGTTACAAATGGACATGGACTTGCATAGTTATTGGTTGTAGCTGCAGATCTCAAAATGGTGTTTCTGGACCACTTATATTTCTAGATCTTAGACAAGACTATGTTTTGGGAGATTTCTTAAAATCTCCCAAAACATAGACTCAAAAAATACATACACTGTACAAAAATATATACAATGGCCAATTAGCACAGAACTAGATGTCCAGTTTCTCAAATAATTAGGAAAAATAAAATAAAAAACCATGTGAGATGCCATTTCAGACCCTTTAGGATGGCTACTACCGAGAAAAAAAAAAAAAAAAAAAAAAACCAGAAAACAGCAAGTCTTAGAAAGGATATGGGAGACTGGAATCCTTGTATATTGCTGGTGGGAATACAAAATGGACAGGCAGCAGAAAATGGTACGGTTATTTCTCTAAAATTGGAGTCACCATATGATCCTGCAGCCCCTTTCCTGGGAGTATATCCAAAAGACATACAAGCAGGAACATAAGCAAATATTTATATATCTATGTTCAAACTACTATTTTTTATAATACTCAAAAGACAGAAGCAAATGTCTGATAACTGAGGGACAGGTGAGCAAATAGTGATACATCATACCATAGACTACTATTTAGCCACAAAAATGAAGGAAGTACTGATACATGTTACAGTATGGATGAACCTTGAGGACATTATGCTAAGTCAACCAAACCAGTCACAAAGGACAAATACTGTATGAGTCCACTTATGTATGGCACTTGGAGTAGTCAAATTCATCGAGACAGGAAGTAGAATGGTGTTCTCCACAGGCTGTGGGGAGAGGGGTAATGGGGCCCACACACAGTGGGTACAGAGAGTATGTCTGAGGAAGATGAACATATTCTGGAAACAGACGTGGTAAAATTCCATCCTATATACCTAGTGGCTGCAGTATTGGCAGTGAGCTCCAGTCGTCTGGATAATAATGGGGCACTGAATCAAAAAACAACAAAAGCAAAAATCAAGCAGGGAATTCAGAAGTCTCAGCAGTTTGAGTCATTCTATAGTCGAAGGAGATGAGGTTATTGGCTGTAGCTCCAGGTCTGAAAACGGTGTTTCTTTACCACTTATATTTGCAGATGTTAGACAACACTCTATGTTTTGGGAGATTTCAAAGGTGTTTAAGGAATCTTGGTGTCCTGGGTGTTTTGGGGATACCAGGAATTGAATATAGGACTTTATGCTTATAAGGCAAGTGCGGTGCTGCTGAGCTATATCCCTGGCTTTCCTGGCATCCTTAACAATAGGAGCCATGCTATAGTGCCATGAGGATCATACTTTTAGTTCTCTTGGAAGAATAATCAAGTCCTAGAATTATTTCTACTTACGTAGATTTTTGGAAATTCTGTCATTTGGGTATAGTTGATTTCTATAGAAAGGTCAACATTTGGATTCTTCTTCAAGTAGTCACTCCAAAAGAGTGAGTCAAGGAAGGTTATTCCCGTAGTACTGCTAACACTCATTTACTAACTCTTTCACATTTACTCTGTGAAAAGGTGCTGTTTTAATAGGAAAATTCCAGGTGCCAGTGCATTCCGGACTAAGGCAGTCAGTACTCTTCATTGAAATTCTGACTTAATCCAGGTTAAAGGGGTTTCTTTTCTTTTCTTTGTTTTGAATGGTTTCATCAATCTTGCCTTTTTAGACCTGGTAATCTGAGCAACTTCGCTGAAGATAACAATATGTAACATAACAGCCACTGTTACTTCCTATCACTTTGTTCTTAAACCCTTACCTTTTTTATTCTTTTTGCTTTGCTTTATTTTTGTCTATGTTGTCAGTAATTTGCTAGTGTTCTTTTTTTTATTATTTTCTTTAAAAGAAAAAAATTTAAAAGGGGGATTTATTTTCTGTACCCCACTTAGTACATCTAACTTGATAACATCAAATGTAACTCCCATATGCAAAGGTAGCATGTAATGTGTCAAACGATAGAAACTTCTATTCAGGACCAGAGCTCCATAAGATGTGTCTGGGAAATATCCCCAGTCAGCTGAAACAGTCTGGAGATGCACAGAGAGACAGCTGAATTCACCTGGGGAATTTTGAGAAATCAGGATTATAGCATTGAGGTTGAATTGTAAACGTAAAAAACACAGAGAGATGAAGAAGGATTACAAAAGCTAAGCCCTGAAGGGAAAGCTGTATAAGAAGACACAGAAAGTTTTAGTGCAAAGGGAGCTGGACAGTTGTCCTTTCAAGCTCAACGTGGTGCAGACTGACAAGGGTAGAGAGTTGGAATTGAAAGATCAGCCCAGAGGTCCCCTGGCCGGGCCCAGGTACTGAGCACCTGAACTCACTCAGGAACAAAGTTTAGTTAGTAGTGCATGAGTTCCTGCTTTTTGATGCTGGTGTTTAGTACTGAAGTCCATTGTACCTTGAAAGGTCTTTTTTTCTTTCCCTTGATTCCCACACTAATCTTTTCAAGATCAGAGCTTAAGGTTGATTTTAAAAGACAGCTTTCTCTCCTTGCTAGAAAGTTACATCTGAGTTGTTGCTGTCTGTGTATCTCTTTTTCTTGGGATGTGTGACTGGCACGTGCTCATTCTTTCTTAAAAATGAAATGAAATGCATGAGATCACCCTAGCAGGACAGTGCTGCTGCCATTGCCCAGGAGATGAAATTCAAGAACCGAGTGGGGAAAAGACATGAGGCATAATCAGTTTTATTCTCCATGAAGAAGTTATTATACGAATAATGAGGCAGAACCTCTCCAATTTTAATAATAATGGAGTGGATATCATTGAGCTTACTGAATCAAATTAATGAATTAGCGAGTGATACAAATAAAACAACAATAAATTCAAGGGTGTTTTTTTGTACCTACGGGCCCTTTAAACATATGAATTGAGAAGAATAGCCAGGCTAAAATTTCTCACCAGGTATACTCTTTCATCTGAGTAACAGAAAACAGTACATAGCAATGTGTAGAGGCAGGAAGCTGAAATTATTCCTCCCTGAAGAAGAAAATGCAAGGGCAGTAATAATGCATAAAGCCAAGTGGAGTGAACCACGGAGAAGTCACAGAGAAGAGCACTGGTGAGCTGTCTCTTTGTAGAAGAATAGGCTCTCAACATGGTGGCCGCCATGGAGCTCTGTTTCCTATGAAGCATTTCTAATCAACAAGCACATTTGGTCCTTTAGCTGTTAATTACCAGAGTCTTCCCTCTGCCCTCACAAGTGGTGCAACACTACTCATCATGGAGCAAGAAAAATGACAACTAGCAGCACCCTGAATATTTCATTATTCAAACTGGCACCGAATGAGGCTATGAAATCCCTAGGAAATGGAACCAACCTTCTTTCACTTTTGAGACTATACTTTTACTAATATAAAGGCCTATCTTCTTTAACATCAGCTAAAAAGACTTCTCAAATGAATTTCTCCTCTTTGACCACGGTTAGAAGTAATCTAGAGAATTATAAAACGTCCTCATCTGACTTAGCAACATGATTAGACTCATTATTCACTTTAAACTAATGAGATTATTTGTTCCAGTGATGTTATTAATGGATTACATAATATCCATCAGATAAAATACTAATAAAATGTTGAAAGCAATGAAATTAAGTCATCACAAGCCTTCAGAATAAATGACTGAGGCCTCCCTGACAGTTTTTTTTTTTTTGAGGAAATTCAGATTTAAATACTGGTACAGACTTTTTCTCTAATACTACTTCTTGTGAGATAAATCTGCGAAGTGAACAAAGAAAAACTATATGCTCAGATTGGAATTTCTAATGAATATGTTGATGTGTAAAACTCTTGAGGGTCAACCTCAAAATACTAAAGTCATCTCACTGAACTCAAAAGCAATTTTAAAGTCTCTGGAAAGACAGCCAGGCAATGCCTACTACTGCACATATTGGTCAGAGGCAGAGTAAAAGGGATGAAGACACAAAGATGTTCCACTTTTCCTTAGAAATTATCATCAATATTGGCTTTTTCTTATTAGAAGCATTCGAAAACTGTTCAAAACTTTGCCCAACCTTGACATCACCATGTATTTTACATCATTTTAATAACAAGTACCGTGTAGGTTTATTAAAATATCACACTTGCATTCTCTCTTTGGATGTGAAAACTCTGCTGTGAAGTTGATTAGACAAGTATCATTTTATCACTTTGCAAATAAATAAAGACAGTGAGAGATTTGGACCAAATCATCTAATACTCTGAGTCAAAATTTAGGGACATTTTAAGTGAGCTTTGCTCTCTTTTGGTGGTTAGGAAAAGCCAAAAGAGTTGTCATCTGCCTTTGCTTTTTTTGAGACAGGGTCTCCCTCTGCAGACTGGTCTTCAACCCCCCTTAGCCAAGGCTGGCTTCAAATTCATGGCTATCTTCCTCCCTTAAAAGTTTCCAACGTGCAGTGGCAGAAACAACAATGACGCCCAGTGAAAAACAGGCTTCTGAGAATATTTGGACTGTTCTCTTGATTTATCAAGCATATTGCTCAGAGCTAAAAGGAAATAACAACCATGCAGTTTGTAATTTATCTGCACATGGTTCTTTGTATATCAAGGTGACTCTGTAAGCTGAAATTGCTAGAACATGAACTAGTACTTGAACATATATGTATACCCATGCACAGATTTTTCCAAAGGAATATTAAATCATATATTTATCTTCAAACTAATATTGAATGTATTCCAAAATAGTACAGACCCAAAATGAGTCACTTACCACTGGGGCTCAATTTCACCACAGCTCAGGAGAATTAAAACAATAATAATTACAAAACTGAATCTGTTTGCTTTGAGCAAAAGGACCTATCTGCCAGGAAGCAAGCTCAGCTCATTTTCATTTGTACGTGTACATTTACACTACCACCACCTTCCTTTAGCCTTTTAACCTAGCAGCAGCTATTCACGGGCTGATCTATACTGTCTGAGTTTAATGAGAAAATCTTTATCTCCTTGTCTCTGGCCTCACCTTGTGAAGTCTGTCATCTCCATCATGATCATACACATCTGCTTGGCCAGAACAATGATATCATTGCCGCTGTCATCCCACTTGGCCACTTCAGCATCCAGCTTGCTTTTCTCTTGGTGGAATATCTCCACCTGCTCAGCTATTTTGGCTTTTTCCTCCTGCGGTAGTTGCGCCATGATGGCCTGTGTAGGTTATAGGGAAAAAAAAGTGCGTAACTAATGGTGACAAAGGAAGCACAGACAGTATGTGGACTGCCTTGTGTGAAGGGCAGAGCCACATCCAGAGAAGGTGTGTGGGATGCCCTGCCTATCTAGGACGTGCGTCTTCTCCACCCCAGAGAAACCAAGAGCACAGGCTGGCAAGGTCCCCCAGTTCTCTGTCCCCACTGTCATACACGAGAAATGGAGAGAGATCCAAAAGAATGTGCACAATGATGATAACAGAACTTTGCTGTTGCTTTGATGACATATGTTTGTTCAAAGAATCTATTCTTGACAATTTTTATATTTGGTCTCAGGAAACTTTCACCAGATGAAAGAATGTACCTCTTTCAATACTGAAATCTGTTCTGAGAGGGGAAAAAAAGAAAAGAGGCCTTCTGTTGCTGGGAAGGAGAGGAATTTTAAATCATATCAGAGCATTCAATACTATAGGAAGGAGAGACTTCATGCGTGTAACTGAAGCATCCACAGACGAGTGCAGAACAAAAGTCCCCTCCTCGGGTGGTTCAGGAATGGCGTGTCTAATCTCACCCTCTCCACCCACATCTGGAACTTCCCAAGGCACAACACTTGGGTATGTACACAGGGAAAATACAGGGTGAGCATCCTTTATCTGAACTGTTGGGAACTAGACTTACTTCCCATTTCTAAACTTCTCAGATTTTGTGATATTTGTATAAACTTTACTGCTTGAGCATTCAAAATCCAAAAACCCAAACTGTTCCAAACATGTAAGATTTTTTTGTGTGTCACGTCACAGTCACATTTTGAATTTCAGAGGACTTCAGGTTTCAGACATTCAGATTAAGGCTGCTCAACCTGAATAGGATTAGGAAACAAAGGTTACTTTTCAGTCGTTTCTGGGGAAAGGATTGTAGAAAGGAAATGATAGAAGTTTTTCTTATAATTATTGACAGACATTCCTTTATAAATTTTCCTACTCTGAAATATTGTTGCAAATTGATTTGTAAATCAATACTGAAGACACTTTTAAATTAAATCATTTGCAAATGAGAAGGAAAGTGTCAAAAAATGGAGTCACCTGATATAAATATTCTCAGCTGAGGTTAAGCAAGGCAATTCTCTAATCTTTCAGCTCTCGTTCTGTAAACAAGTGTTTCTTTTGAAATCCCCCCCCCCTTTTTTTGAGACAGGATTTCACTATGTAGTTCAAGCAGTCCTTGGACTTACTATATAGTCCAGGCCGGCCTCGAACTCAAAACAATCCTCCTACCTCAGCCTCCCAAGTTGTGGAATTGCAGGTGTGTGCCACTATACCCAGTCTATTTAGTACCACACTTTTTATAGCTTTTCGTTTTCTGGTTGCTTTGCTTTTTCAACTGGCCCCCGGGTCTGGTGCTGAAGGGCTTGCTAATGTCCTTAGGCACAAGAAGGCTGTGATATGACTCAGGGAGAAAATACATGTGCTAGGTATCTTTGTTTAGATATGTGGTAGTGCTATAGGTTTTGAGTTTAACGTTAATGAGTCAGTGACACAAAATAAGACAAAATGAATCAGAAATATAAAATAAAAAGTGTCCATTAAACATGTTTACATATTGCTTAGATGGAGAAAACTTTGTGAATTGCAGCTCTTAGGAACATAACCCTGCTTTTCCCTTTGGAGCAACAACTGTGTACTCACCTGTTAAGTGTTCACAGTTATTTGATAAGAAATTATGATAAGAAATTATGATAAGTAATTATCATTACAGATGATATATAATGATGATAAGAAATAATAATAAGTAATTGTTCCAGAAATAATGATAAGTAATTGTTCCTTACACAAATCTTAAACACTGTTTGTGTAGCAAACCCCACAGAAGAGGTCTCACATCACTTCATTACATCTTCCTCGAACTACATGCTACTGAGTTCACAGAGAGGGCCGTGGATAGTTTGTCAGCGCTTCCTCTGTACTGGGCTACACGTCTTCTCCAGGACACAAGTCATGATTTGGAGAATCTACAGTTTTTGCAATGAACAAGTAAAATTATTCAAGGAAGTTGCTACCTAAATTGTATAGTTCTACCCAATGTGGGTGAACTGATGGAGAGATAGCTATACTCTAGTAAAAATAGCAGTTAGTTTAAAAAGAACATTCATTAAAAAAGAAAAACTGAGCTCCATGGTACTGTACTACTAACTTGGGTTAAGACCTAATTTGTTTACTTATCATACCAATTACATAAGTGATAATATAAGAATAATAAATAATTGCTCAAAGGTTATGATAGACAGCATGTCAAATTTTAGATGTATTTTTATCCCTTTTGGGGGGAGGGGTCTTTTTGAGACAGGGTCTCTCTGTGCAGTTCAGGCTGGCCTTGAGCTCACTTTGTAGCCCAGGCTGGTCTCGAACTTGCAACGATCCTCCTGCCTCAGCCTCCTGAGTGCTGGCATGAGCCACCAGGCCTGGCTAGAATGTATGTTTTTCCAACCAAAAATTAAAAGTAAGCTTGCATGATGTTATTATTTACAGGATAATATCAAAATTTCTGCCATTATTCGTCCTTCCTACTTACTTCTAGCTTATTGGAAAGATATGATGCCAGAGTTATGTAATTATCTCTAAATAGAAGGTTACCACACTTCCTCGGATATGTGCATTTCTACCATAACTATCGTGTATTTTTTTATAACAAATAAACTACTTCTTTCAAATATTATCATTGTCCTCATTTTAATAATAATTATATCTACACCAAGAGAGAGTAAGCTCCTTACTAATAGCACACAATTTTTTAGCTGTAGAAATAGACTTTAAACTCAGTCAATACCATTCTTAACTGTGCAGAACCACGCAGGGCTACAGTGTCTATTCTCTGCATAAGGGTCCCCAGCCCAGGGGGGCAGGCAAGGGTCACTGAATCCACCAACGCTGCCCACTGGGCTGTGTATCCTGCTGTTGGGGTTCAATGTGCCCAGAATAAGGACTGTCTGTCTGATTTCCATAAATGTGCCCTTAGATTAGCAGCTGTCCAGACAGTACACTGTCTTATTAATACCCAACTACATTTACTAACTCCCATGCATGTGTATGTGTGGCTATTTAGTTTGGGTCTCTGGGTATAACCAATATTTAAAACCCAAGTTGGGGTAAATATAAAGTTAAAAACTATAACATTGGGAAAACGTTATAAAATACTTTTATAAACTCTATTATAAAGTGCACGTAATATAAACAGCTGGCCGTAAACACACTTTGGTGGTACACTATTAATAACAAGGCTGCTGTTTCATTGAACTTTCAATAGGCCTGGATTTGAAGAAACTAAATATGTACTATTTTCTCTGATATATCTTTGTCCAATTCTCTAGTGAATTACTAGTTTCATTTTTCCTACTCTACAAAAGAGCTAATCTGATTTTATTTAGATTATATAGGTCCTAAACCAGCAGTTTAGAATCTACTTGCTAGGTGTTTCTCTATAAAATAAGTCTACAGGACTACTAGAAGACTCTAGATGCTATATTCAGCCTCAAGAGGGAAAATGCATCTTTCATTGTCCCCAAAAGGTGAATTTGTGCACTGAAAGCTGTGTAGTACTCTGACAGTCATAACTCTTGAGTTTCCACCGTACAATTTAGCACTTGAATGTTTACTGCTTTGCTTTGCTTTGTAATTAATTTCTATCAGTGCCTTTTGCTTGATTTCTCTATGTGCTTGTTTAAAGTAGAGGCTTTCCCATCTCCCACTTAGAACAGAAACTCAATACGTACCTTTTGATTGACTGCTTAAACTTTTTTCTACCCATTGTATGAACATATTTCAAGAAAAGTTGACAGACTTGACAAACATTTTCAAAAGACAAAGTTCTGATGAATCACTGGCCCCTTCAGAACAGATTTGCAAAGATGTTACTTCAACTTTAAGGGTACTCATCCCACATAAAACGCTTAACAGTATGTGACTTGGGTGCAAGTACCCTTACATTCGCTTCTTCTTATGTAGTTATCAGTGAGCGGAAGTCTTTTCCTAAATATTCTTAAAATGTTCTTGGCTTTTAAAAATTCATAATTGACCTTTTCTGAAACTGGAATTTAAAAAAAGGTTATCTATAAACAGTAGATCACAAACTGCAAAATTTGCAAGTTAATCAAATTAAAATTCAACACATGACTTTTAATTAGGTCCTATCAATGTAACTCAGTAGTTTGAAATGTTAACACATTAAAGCCATTCTTGCTAGGAAAAAAAATAGAGGCTGTCTGTATTAAAATAAAATTTAATATAAAATATGTAATATGCAGTTGTTTATCCTGTCAAGCCAAGGGAACATAAGGAAAATTATTTTCATGGCCAAGAGGAATGGGAAAAAATCACCTTTTTTTGTTGTTGAGATGTGATCCCTAAGGGAAATCTGAGAGTTTCTTCTGCTTATATCACTCTAACCAAGTACAATCTCCAAATTTTTCATACGTGATCCAAACTTGTAACATCAGCAATTAAAACTTAGAATTCCTATACTTCCTCTCATGCTTCCAATCTATCCTCTGAACAGCCAACCATTTGTTGTGATTAATGAAATAAACTCTATCTATTAAAAGTGTGAACCACTTACATAAGTCAGGGATCATTAAAGAGATTCTAAATTTCTTCTTCAACCTAAAACTCCAGGAGCATTGGCTATAGTTAATTTTACAATCTCCAGGAGAAAATTACTTTGAAGGCATACCCAAACTAACAGGTGTTCCTTTCTTAGGTACAGAGCCAAGCTTCAAGAATAGGAATGTTTATACATAATGATTGAAGAGCTAAAATCCAATGTGTCATTTCTGCTCACTTTGTTTTAAAAATAGAGTAATAAACACAAGCAATTAATGAGTGGGTCCTTTGATTCTTACTAGTCTCATACTGTGACATGAACAGGAAAATTGAGGTGGTTTTCCCATTAATTTAAGAAAAATTCCCAGGATTGCCCGAGTTCTCCAGCTTTTTGAGGTAAGTCATTTGGTCAGACTGGCAAGAATTACCATTGTCATCTTCATCATCAATTTAATAACCATTGCCTAGTTATAGGATTGATTCAGACATAATACTGTTATTACAGTGCTTTAAAAAACCCCACATTTCATCCTTCCATACACCAGGAAATGAGGCATAGAATAGTTACAGTTGTCCTGAAGTTACATAAGTTCACCAAGATTGTATTATAAAATTAGGGCTTCATGACTCCAAGTAATGTATTCTATCACCCAGATTAAGTATTTAAGTACTGTCACTGACCAATTTTTTAACTATGTCAACTTTTGAAGAAAGTTTATAACATGCCGTGCCCAGGATCAAAGGAGAGGAACCTGTACGTATTATGATTACCACCACGTTATCCATTCCAATTCCAATTCCTATTCCTTCTATCAGTCCTTCTCAAAACTTGTAGATAGTCAGGGAAGGAAATAAAAGAAATAAGAAATTCTTTACTTCTAGAATTTAATAGCAATACTGGAGGAAAGTAGTAAAGGCTTAGCTCCCACTCTAAAGTCCCTTTAATGTACCATCTTTTGAGAGGAAAAATTTCTCTGAAGAAGAATACAAAATATATCCATTAGTATGGAGAACTGGCTGCTGGAAAGATCTAATCCCTATGTCAAAGACAAATTTTACCTCCATCACAATTTTGACCAGTTTATCACACTTTTCCAATCAAAAGTTCGGCCATTGGGCTGGGGATATAGCTCAGTGGAATAAGCGCCTGCCTAGCAGGCGCAGGGTCCTGAGTTCAATCCCCAGTACCGCCAAAAAAAAAAAAAAAAAAAAGTTCGGCCATCTATCATCTCAGCAATTCAAAGCACCCTCTTATTTCCAACTTATCAGCCATAATTCCAGGCCTCTGATTTGCTATCATATAATTACAGGCTACAGCAGCCTAATTCAATAGTCCTGCTATCTGCTGCAAGTTAATCACACGGATCACACGATGAACCTTCAAGACAAACTCGCAAGTCTTGGATTATTGGAGTATTTTGTTCTTACTGTTAGGAAACTTGTTAAAATTCATGTTGAAAAAAAACTTTCAATAAAAGACAATAGGGTGAAGAAATTTTTTAAAATGATAAAATGGGAAATAAACTGAATTTTGTTCTACTCATCTTCATTGCCTTCAGAGCCGACACAAGTAGAAAATATGAAATGGAAGTGTGTTAGGCCTCTAGTCTTCCTTGCGGACCAGCTGTGCCTCTTGCACAGGCTGGGCACCACAAAGCAAGGTGAGGGTTATATTACATGCCTTGGTCTTTGATGAAAAGGAGTCGGCTGACCTCAGGCTTTGCCTACACTAACTTGCAGTCAGGGAGTGAAAGGAACTTTGAGTTGATGAATGTTTGGATGAATGACCTAAATTCACCCTTTGTCACTGACATAAAAAGCCTGGTTTTTCTTCATTGTAAAGATTAACTTGACTTGACTGATGCCATTGTTTGGTGCTATGCCAACACATTCTCAAAAAGACTCTTGTTTCATAACCACCCCAATTTCTAACACTTAGGGAAGGTAATATAGTCTGCCAAGAATTTTGAAGCAAGGGGGCTCTGTAAAATTTCATATATTTTCTACTTCACCATCATGTGATCAGAAGGGATTTCTCTTCCAAAGAATGAGGCTGATCAGAGCCATCCTTCCTTGAGCACTTATTACATAGGAAATATTATGCCTATTATTTTGTAAATATTAAGTGTTAGTTAAAAGAATACTATCAAGTCTACTTTCCACATTCTATGGATGATGATGTCTGATGATAATGAGTCTGCAACCCAGAATTGAAGCATAGCTCTGAGGATGGTCCTAATTCTAGGTTTAATAATTCAAGTCCAAATTTGTCTAAAATCAAATCTGTCATGTTTTGATGTCAATTTTTACCTTCTCATTTCTCCTATCAATGTGCATGTACATCATCTGGATCATTCGACTTGAGAATATTAGCGCATAACACACGTAAGGGAAGCTAGGTTTAGGTTTTAGGTGAAATGGCTTGACTCAACATCTTCTTTGAGTTATCTTCATTTTAATATTTGGTTGATTGTTTTCTACTTTGTTTTATAATTGCTAAGACAGTGTGTGGTTTTCCTAATCCTCATCCTAAATTATTACACTTTTGCAACCTCATTGTTCATATTTACTTTTTTTCTCTGTATAGAGGATTAGACTATGTAATTCTTATACTATAATTTTATTGTTTTTGCTCGATGGAAACTGAGGCTTTGAGGAAAAGGAAATATCATCCTCTTATGTAATCTGTAAGGATTCCATCTCCTGCCACCTGCCTTGAGCATTTACGTCTATCCTGCAGGAGACCCAGCTAACCCAGGTTGCTCTTCAGACCATTTATGTAGGTTGACCATGTCATGGAGCATTTAGGAAGAGCTGGTTCATTTCTGTGATTTTATAATTTCTTTTTCTTTCACACGGCAGAGGATTTAGCTCTAGCAAAGGTAGCTCAATAGGGGACAGTATTCTTCTCTACTGAATGACCTTGATCCAATGTGTTCTTGAGTACCACGGAGACTAAGCAAGAGTATGGAGATATAAACGTCCAAACAAAGCAGTACTCTGATACCTCAGTGTTTTTTAATAGTGGTAACAAGCTTAAAGACGTAAATCAGAACAATGGTGAGTGTGCCACAGAAAATATAAAGCGTATCCTCTGTTTACCTCATTATGATGCCCCACCCCAGTAAAATCCATTCCACATATTAAAATTTGTTTTGATACAGCTGCTGTTTCAAGTGATTGACAAAGAGGAGCGTTAAGAGCAATCAGGATCACTAGCGGTTAGTTTCACTGTGTAAAATGAGAATAGCACCAGACAACGCGAGATGAGAGTCCTATCTCCTGACTCATCAAATCTCTTGAGTTGCAACTTCTGGCACTGAGAAATTTTCTCAATCGTTTCGGTCTCCCATCCAAGTACTAACCAGGCCCGACCCTGCTTAGCTTCTGAGATCAGACGAGATCAGGCGCGTTCAGGGTGGTATGGCCCTAAACTCTCAATCGTTTCAGTGAGCATAGACCCTGTGCCCTCAACCAGAGTTCTGAGGATCCACTCACCCGTGCACTCTGGCCTGCAATGAGCTGATCATCTTCCGTCTGAACGCTCGTCCGGCTACGCACATCATAATCTTCCTGCTCAAAGTCAGAATCATCCTCTAGTTCTTCCGGAGTCTAAATATCAAAAGGAAACAAGAAAACTTTTACAAAAAGGTAAAGAATTTTTGAAGTGATAATTTTCACCCCCATTCACATACTTCTTCATTGCAAAAGCTAAATAACACCCTGGAGAGATATTACAGTGTGGTAGGTGTAGTGAAAACCATGAGTGAGAATTGACTGGAAAAATACTGAAAATCATGCTGCTCTAATTTAATCATTTTAAGAAAATTCATTTTCCTTATCATTTCTTTCTATAGGTATAATAAGTCTGAGTTTCATTCTTGATGTAAAATGCTTTCTGATTTTAAGAAAAAATATGTTTTGTTATTATTTCTAGCCAACTAAATCTATTGTAACATAAAAAATAACCACAAAAAATAAATTTAAACCTATTCTTCTAAAAGCCTTTCTTAAGTCTAGGTCCCTTTTTCTCAATAAAGAAAACAAATAATAATCTCCAGGCCAATGGTTAGAGGTCTTTAGATTTCTGGTGTGGTCACTAAGCGCCAAATATAAAGATTTCGGTAAACTCTCCAGTCAGGGCTGTCTGAGTATGAATCCTTGAGTAACCAGGAACATACTGCTCAGCCTCTCTGAGCTCTAGCTCCCTACTTTGCAAATTACTACTAGTAACAGTGTAGCTACCTCCATTACTGTGATGAAGAGTAATTAATTCACTACATATAAAATAGTCTCACGCAAAGTAGACATATAAAAAACTTTGCCATCATTATTATATAGGGTGTTGAAATATATCCATTCAACAGTTTTTTTAAATGAAACTACAAATTACAGTGGTGTCTCAATTCACAAATGTAACTCATTCAAAAATTCAGGAAGAGCTGCACATGCTCATGTTCATGCATGAAAGATGGCTGCAATCATGACCATCACCTGATGCAGAGTTGGCGAACAAAAATAAAACTTTGCCAAACACTTCTGCTCATGAACCAAATTGTTTGCAAACAAAAGCATTCATGAACTGGCATTCCACTGTACTGAAAATCCACTAAGGATGAACAATTCTTCCATATATAACAACTTTGCTCAAAGAAGCGCAGGGAAAGAGGGGACATTTTCTATTTAGAGATGAGAAAAAAATTGTTCAAAGCATTTAAGCAGTGTGTTCTATGTCCCAGAATTAGTGATCAACAGAACCAGAATTTAGACTTAAGCACACAAGTATGCCTAATTCCAAATACACTGTACTTTATTTGTTGTTGTAATGGTGTTGGTGGTTCTGTGTGTGTACAATTTTTTTTTCATATTACAAGTTAGGCAACAACTAGAACTATAAAATGACATATATGGCATATAAATAGCTTACTCTATGGTTAGATTAACTTAAGGTCTGTTAGAGAAAATATATGAATGAGAGCCAGTAATGGTAGGCATTCTTGTAATAGCCCTCTAGAAGGCTAAAAGGAGGATTTCAAGTTCAAGTTCTGTCTGAGAAACTTAGTAAGATGCTCTCTTAAAAAAATCAAAGGGTGGGGATGTAGTTTAGTGCAAAGGCCCTAGGTTGAAGCCTCAGGTCCAAACACACACACACACACACACACACACACACACACACACACACAGAGAGAGAGAGAGAGAGAGAGAGAGAGAGAGAGAGAGATGAATCTATAAGCCACAGAGTGAAAAGGCAGTGATACCAAATAACAAGCATGATTTCTCATTAAGTGTCTGTCACTGTCTTCTCTAAATGCTTTACACACAGTGACTCAGGAAAATTTCTTCATATTCCTATGATGTCAACATCACTCTCTCCATTTTAAAGACAGATAAATTGAGGCATGAGGTCTTATGACTTACACAAAGAATTTTATGTTAGGCAATTTCTAGTGTGTACTCTAGACTACTGCACTTACTTAGCCCTAGGAGGACATGCTCAGGAAGTAGCAAAGATGGCACACAAGAACAACATGGGACAGTAGTATGAGATTTGCAGCTCAGCTGTCACCAAAAAATCTTCCAGTGCTCTGCCTTTCAAATGAACAGACCACAAGCACCAGTAGTACTGAGGATGCCAAGGCCTGGTCTTCATCCAGGACATGTTTGTATTGTCCTGATCCCTTTGGATACCACCATGCAATTAGGTGTGGTTATTGATGAAGCCTTGAGATTGGTTGTGCAGGCATAAAATGGGATGCTTCATCACAATATCCCATTATGCCTAGTAATTTTCCATATTTTAGTACACTCTTCCTTTTTTTCTTCTTTCTTATTATCAACCTTATTAACATTCACTCAATCATCTACACATGTTCAATTTTCTTTCCGAGGAATATTAACAGAATGGCAAAGAAAAGAGGTTTTGTTCCAATATTCTATTAATCAAATAGGGGCTGGAGTAGGCAGAACCTGGTTCAAACAACTGGTCATATTTTCATTGTGGACAAAGATAATATTCTCTGCTTATTCCTCACTCTTTTGGAATGTACTGAGAAACAATGACAGCAAGTTGGTAAGTTCTGCTGACAGACAAGATGACAAGATTACAAGCACTTTTCATGATTAGTTCTCAAAAGAGCAAGAGAAAAGCAAAATAAAAAAACCTCACCAGACAGAAAAGAAGCAGACTATGATAGGTCCTGCATTGTTTCCAAATATCTCAGTGGTCTGTGCATTAAGTACATGACTCCATGACACACACACACCAGCACTGTAAGGCTCATGATGGTGAGCTTTTCATCAAGCAACACTGGCCTCAGAATCAAAGTAGAGAAAATATTTTAAATGCAAAATAATAATGTGATGGTGGGTCCAGGGGACTTGAGTGATTTAGGCCCAGCCCTGCTATTCACAGCTACGTCTTTGGCAAGTCATTTAGTTTTACTGTTTCTGTGTCTCCTCACCAATAAAATGGATGTATGAACAGGCTGAACATCACTAAGCAAAACATCCAAGGTGTCACACTCAGCAAGTGGCAGAACTGGGAGACAAGCTGAGGGTTCCAGGGTCCATGTTCTTCACCCCCAAAATTACTAGCAAACATGGGTAAGTGTCATATGCATGAAACATGCAGCAAACTGCATGTAGCCAAACTGTCCATATAGATGGTTCTGTGCATGTGTATTTGGCTAGTCGCATGTAAATGTGTCTCTTACTCATGCTGTTAGTTTTTGAATGACTCTATTTTAAAAGTATGTTTTTCAGTCAGTCAAAACTTCCACATGTTAATGGAAGCGCACAAAATTAGAGATTGTTTACGAAAGGCCCCAGCGTAATCAGATTTGTCGATTTGTCTTGTAAGGCAAATACATGTTTTTAAATGAGGCTATAGACAGAGGGTCAAGCCTCAGCTCTGCTCTGAGGTGCTCCCCAAGAGGTCTCTTTACAACAAACAAAAATAACTTTCCCTAATTTACTACTCTCTATCAAGTTGTGGCATTGGATCTAATCTGAAAAATGGCACGAAGTACCTAGCTGCCCAAATTCCTTTCCTATAAATCTGCAATTTATGCTCATTAATTCATGCCCATTTCAGCGGCCCAAGATCACATCTGGCCCAGAGACACCCTACACATCAGCTGCAGAACAGGACCAATTTACATGCTTCTTGTGTACTCAATCTCTATAATAGCCTCTTCTTATGGCTTGTGTCTAGATGTTGCCCCAAAGACTCATGCAGTCATGGCAGTGGTGGATGGATGGATCAGAGGCGGATAGATCTAGAGTGTGTGTACTGGGATCAAAGGTGTGTGATTACTAAATCAGCCCACTGATTAATCTGGCATGGTTATGGCTAGCGATAAATGTGTGAGTGCTATGCCTGCCCTAGGGCAGGTGCACTACATAAATATTAGGGACAGAAGGAGGGCTAATCTGCTCTCACTTGCCTGCTTGCCATGGACTGTTTTTCCTCTGTGTTGCCCCTGTCATGCCACTCTGCCTGAGTGTCAGCTGACTATGAACACCAATTGGTCACAAGTATTGTATCTCTAGCTGGGATTATTCTGGAGACCTAATTATTCTCCCTACTTTGATTTCTGCCCCCTAAGTTATATTCTCAAAAGCATAGCTGGAATGGTCCTATTACCATGTGAGTTAATGCTATTCCCTTTCTCATAACCCTCCAATAGCTGTATCTAGTTCATCTTGGCCTTCAGGACTCCTGTCCAGCTCTACACCTCAGCCTTGGTAGTCATCATTTCCTCTTTGCCTGAAACATGCTACCCTCAAAACTTTATGACTTATTCACTCCTATTTATCCAAGTCTCTTCAAATGCTACCCAGTCACTTACCATCTTTCCTAAAATTGCTGCCCAACCTGAGCTCTCTCTCCTCTCTGCTGCTGGGCTTTTCCCCAGAGCACATATTTAGCCTTACACATCCTTGCTAATTCTCTTGCTTGGTCTCCCTGCTGTCTAACTCTGAAACTACTGCCAGATAACATGTCATATGGAAGCTAAGAGATTTCTATATGTTACTCTTGAAATTTTAAAATATCTTACAGTGTTCCAGGGCACTTTTGTGCAAAGTTCAGGAGATGTGAATTGCAATACAGACCTTCATTTGAACCCTGTCCAAGACCCTGTAATCCTAGCTTATTATTCTAGCTCCTACCAAAGTGGTATCAATTCCATGAGGACAGGCACTTTGGTCTGCTTTGTTCACCTCTGGACGTAGCACTCCACCAATAATGTGGGGCATCTGGTTATGCATTCATTCAGCAAATATCTGTTAGTTGAATGATGGAAACTGAATTAGCACTTTAAAACTATCAGAGTATTTTTAATTAACAGCAACAACAAAAATAACCTAGCAATCTAATGGAACCCCATTGATTACTAGATGACAACTTATACTAAGTAAGATTGTATCATATATATAGCTTCTAAAGCTATTTCAACCTTTTTATTTTCTTTTCTTATTAGTACATGCTTACAGTACAAAATCCTTACACTCCTTGTATGGAGTTGATACATGTAACTAACACATTTTAATTCCACTTATTCTAATTATGGCAAATACTCACTCCATACTCTACAATTTTAAATTATTCATTTGCTTACATTTAAATACAGTAGTCAATTACCTAAAGATAACCTTCAACCCAGGAGGATGAGGAGAAGAATTATTTCTTGGAAAACTCCCAAGTGCTACATCTGTGATGGCTCTTTATTGACTATGGAATATTTGTTTCCAAATTTACAGATAAGGAGAGTGACAGGCAGAGAAAGTAATTAACATACAGATGACCCCTACGTGGGTTAAGCGCTGTGTTCCAAACTTTACTTCTTCACAGCCTCCTCTTGGTTTCAGTAATGTTTGTATAATGCCTCTAGCCTTAAAACAAAACCATTAATATGTTTGCTGATTGAACAGTTTAGTTCAATCGACTTAGCCATTACTGTGATCTCACAAACTAACACTGCACCACTACTTCTCAAACTTTGGAATCAAAATGGACACCTACTGAGTCCTAAAATTGTTTTATTCCACAGCGATCACCACATACCCAGCTCTACAACACTATATTGTGAAAGATTATGTGTCAATCTGCTGTCCAACCCTGAAACTACCTCCAGCTAACAGGTCGCATGGACGCTAAGAGATTTCTATATATTAGTCTTGAAATTTTAAAATATCCTACAGTGTTCCAGGACATCTTGGTGCAAAGTTCGGGAGATGTGAAATTGCAATACAGACCTTCATTTGAACCCTGTCCAAGACCCTATTATTTTTTTCCCTATCTGAAAGCATCACATCTAACCAAATTAATGTATTTCAATTACTAACAGTGCAGAGACAGCATTGTAGCCTTTTCTGGCTTACTGTTAGGAGGAGCAGTTATGGTTTTGTCAAATGTAGGTGTCCCAACATCAAGATACTAGTACTTCTACCTTACCACTTATCTTAATTTCCAATACCAAGTCTTTAACTCTTTGTATCTTAAATAAATACCTGGTCCTCATTATTTGAAGAGTCCTTGTTTATGAGGTTGCCTCATTAAGATTTATTTCTAATATCCAAAATCAATACTCATGGTGGGTATGTAGTTATTTCCAGGCACAAGAGAGTGTAAAGAATTCCCATCACCCCACACACATGCCTCTAGCTAAAGTCAAACAAACACAGTGCTCTGCCTTCTTATTTAAGCTCTTATGCTGTAAACAAGTGTCCTTTTCATGACCCATTTAATGTCACACTCTTTGTGCTTTTGGTTGATAATTTTCTTTGTATAAAGGTCCCCAAGAACAGTGGTGAACTGTTTGTTGCTCAGTGTCCTCAATTTTCAGTAGCATGACATGACCTTCACCTAGGTTGGATAAGCTTTGGTCCAGTATAATTAGTGCTAGTGGCTGTGAGATGAATGTTAGTGCATCAATAATATATATTAAATAAAGTGTCTTTAAAAAGCACATATGAAACAGGGTTGTGCGTTGACTGATTCATGAAAACATAACCAGAGGCTTGTAGGAGCCTAATTCTGTATTTCTCCTCGGAATATTAACACAGTATTTGGTAATTCAGTGCTCACAGTAAATTTATAAAACCATTGCAGTTGATGAGATTTGCGTACACATTGGTCTGCCAGATTTGCCTACTCATTTTCCAACTACTCCACAGGGATAGTCAGAATCAGAAAACTCCTCTAAGTATCTGGTGGACCACACAGCACAAGCTTCAGTAAGAAGCATACAAAATATAGGCTTGTGAAGTAGAAGTGTAGACCTGAGTGAGAAGTACTGCCCAGGAAGGTGAGGGGGGAACACAGAGCAAGCTTTATCTACTTCACATGGTTGCCTAGAGCTGACCCGGAGCTCTCACATACCAACATTCCTATTAAATATGTATTGATTATTGAAAGGGAAGTTGATGGACAATTTGATCCTTCAAGGTCCTTTCTGTATTTCATTTTTTAAAAAGGAAATTTTTTCTTTTTCAATATACAGTCAATAGTTTGGGCAGAGACCCAGTCAGGCATGCTGGAAAAGCAATGGGTCCCATTGCCTAACAATCTTTCCTCGTTTTATACAATGTTATTTTTGCATGTAATATACACTTAATCATTATATTCGGAGAAGAAACTAAGAAATTATTTAACTACAAAATGAAGCGATTTGAGTGCCAAAAGGAAAGGGATTTAAAAATAACAATTTGTACAAACAGTACATTTCTTTCTCCCTCAGTTGTAAGTGGTGAGAAATTCATCCGATCAAATCACTCCAAATGTTGAGATGGAGAAGTGACATTCCATGTGACAATGCTATGGCATTTTATCTAAAATTGTGGGGGTTTTACAGCTCATGAATAAATAAATGAATGATGGCTATAAACTTCCTCAGCCTCTCAGCTAAATGGCTGTCACAAGACTATGAAGGCTAACAAAGCAGAAAAATGGCAAGAGAGGGAATATGTCTTGATGATTATAGAGGGGTTTAGTGCCAAATATTTAAGAACATAGCTCTCACGGTCTATTATCTTATTTTACAAGTTAGTATGTAATGGAGGAAATGATCTAATTTGTTATGAGCTCAAAAGGCTGACTATTCTTTCCTTCTTTGAATCCTTATATCCTTTTTCTCTGTCATCTTCCCGTCTTCAAAATAATCTCTGTCTCTGTCTCTCTGTCTGTCACACTCTCGCTCTCTCTCTGCCTGTCTTTCTCTCTCTCTCTCTCTCTCTCACACACACACACACACACACACACACACACATGCACACACATGACAAATGCAAATACATAGAGAACTTTGCTGTGCCTAAGTCAAAGCATTGTAAGGATGGGAAAAGAAAACAGAGAATTGTTCCCTTCCCAAATTTCACATTCTAGACAAAGTAGTAGACATAAAAGGAAATAGTGTAATAAATACTGTTACAAGCAGAAACAGTTATAGGTGGTTAAAAATTAGGGTATTATTGTGAAGGGTAAAATGTGGCAAGAGAACATTTCAGTAAGTGTGAAAGATGGTCAGAGCTTTGCAGGTATAACACGGGAAAATTTAAAAGCACAGGAACCTACAGTCTCCATATTTCAAATTTCAACCCCATACTGTTAAGTATAATTAGAATATATAACAGAATTTATCAAATTCTGTTGCCTCTAGGAACTGACCACAGAAAGACTTCTGGCTTAAAGACAAGATCATAAGGTGATGCCTGGGCTCTCCGGTGGAGGAGGACAGGTATTTTAGAAGAGGGCAGATGTCAATAAAGAGCAAAAGAGCCTTTCTGGTGGCGCTCTGCTCTAGGCTTCTGGGGCCACTTCAGAAGTATTGAGTTGTGCTCTGAATAGGACTGCCGAAGGGGGCCATGTCTGAATTCTATGGTTTCAGGGACTCTGGGGAGAGGAGAAGAATCTACTCTACATCTGAAATTCTCAAAGAATTTGGGATGTATTGCGCAGGGAGAACAATACTTCACAGATACTTCTTCAAACACCTGAGAGACCATGCACAGACAGTGAAGGAGGTGGCTGTACTTGTACTGTCAGGTTTGCTGGTAGGTTGGTTTTTGAAGGGGATATGCTGGTTTAGGTGAGCAAGGATTCCTCTGAGAGATTGCTTCTGCGAGCTCAGCAGAGATAGAACGGTTTCACTGAACAGGCTGAGACAAGTCAGGGTGCTGAGCATGCACATACTGTTGAGGGCTGGCATCTCCAGTACAGTAGCTATTAGGTAGCTGCAGCTACTGAGGGATTTAAAAGTGGCTGGTGCAACACTTGAAATGATAACCACACTGATACTTTGACTAAATGAAACATAATTAGGGCCATATTAATTTCACTTGGGTTTTTTTTGTTTGCTTTTTCTTTTTGGTATTGGGAATTGAACTCAGGACCTCACACTTGCTAAGTGGTCACTGTGCTACTGAGTTATATCTCTGGCCCATTTGTTTGTAATGTCTATCCTAAAATTTTTTCAATTTGAAATCTAACTTCTATTGTAATTCCACGAATGTAATGTAACAAAAATCAATATAGCAGATGCCTGCTCTCTGCTTCAATCATAATGACCATAAATGTATCCATGTCATCAATTACTGTTCTGCATATGTAGTTTATTTGAAGAAAGAGTTCCAGAGTGATTAAAACTATACCCTGCTATGCTACCATGTTGCTAAGGACAAGAAATGTATTAAAGTGAAATATTATACAGCAAATAAATGGAATGAGGTAAACTATGCATTTTAGAGATAGATTCAGGCATATTTTCAATGAACAAAACAAGTTACAAGTGATACAGTATGAGTTTTTTTCCCTTTTAAATTTTATTTATTTATTTATTTATTTTGGTCTTTTTTTACTATTTTATTTTTTGGTACTAGGAATCGAACTCAGGGCCTCACGCCCGCCAGGTAGGCGCTGTACCATTGAGCTACATCCCCAGCCCCCTTTTTTTTTATTTTAAAGACAATAAAAAAACAATAAAAATTATACACAATTTCAAGACCAAATGATAGAAATTCACAGTGGTTATTATACTGCATATTGTCATCATCAAAGTAGTTGCTCGTATTATCAGATATAAGCATGTAAGATGCTTACCAAACAATATAAGCACTAACTACTCCTTTCAATGAACTAATACAATTAGTAGTACAGTTCTTAGCTATCTTGTGTGTGTGTGTGTGTGTGTGTGTGTGTGTGTGTGTATTACTCTTTTTCTCCTTTCTCCCATTCCAACTATTCTTTCCTTTTGAGCAGTTTCTTTCTCTTTCACAATATCTATTTTACCTTTTGGATCTTATTTACCTTTTCATTTTCTTACACTAGAGAGAAAATACAATGTTTACACTTGTGAGTGTGATTTATTTCACTTATGGGTATGATGTCAAATTGCATCCACTTACCTATAAAAACCTCGAGTTTATCTTTCTTTATAGCTGAGTAATACTCCATTGAATAAAAATACCACATCTTTTTTACCCATTCCTCAGTTGATGGGCATTTGGATTAGTTTGAAGATTTAGCGATTACAAGTTATGCTGCTATAGACATAGGGTCACATATATCACTGTGGTATGATGGTTTTAATTCTTTTGGGAAAAGACCCAGAATGTGACCTCTAACCCTAGTTTTTTGAGCAATCTCCATAGTAGTTGTACTAGTCCACACTCCCTGCAACAGTGAACAAGGGTTCCTTTATCACAACAGCCCCTTCAGCATTTGTTATTGGTTGATTTCTTGATGACAGCCATTCTCTCTGGGGTGAAATATAATCTCAGGGTTATTTTAATTTGCATCTCTTGAATGACCAAGATGATGTTGAACACTTTTTAATATATTTACTTGCCATTTGTATTTCTTCATCTGAGAAGTGTGTACTCATCTCAGATGCTGATTTTTGGATTGAGTCTTTGAATTTTGAAAGTCTGGGTTTTTAAAATTCTGTGTATGTTCTCGGAGAAAGAACCAACCAAAAAAGAAAATGGGCTAATCTCTCTAATAAACATATATGCAAAAATCCTCAATAAAATACTAGCAAAGAGAATGTAGAGAATCATCAAGAGCAAGTGTGATTCATCCCAGGAATGCAGGAATGATTCAATATACACAAATCAATAAATGTAAAAAACCACATCAACAGAGCAAAAGAAAAAAATCACATGATTATCTCAATAGATGCAGAAAAAGGTTTTGATAAAATCCAAAACTCATTCATGATAAAAATCCTACAGAAAATTGGAATAGATGGTCTTTACCTCAATCTGATAAGAGCTATCTATGACAAACCAATAGCTAACATCATATTAAATGGACAACAACTAAAAGCTTTAAACTTGGGAAGAAGACAAGGATGCTCACTATCACCACTCCTATTCAATATAGACCTGTAAACATTAGTCAGAGCAAAGAGAAAAGAGACAGAAATAAAAGGAATAAGGATCAGAAAAGAAGAAATTAAATTATCATTATTCACAGATAACATGATACTCTACATAGAAGACCCCAAAAACTCTACCAAAAAGACTTCTATATATAATAACCAAATTCAATAGCATTGTGGAATACAAAGTCAATGCTCAAAAATGAATAGCATTCTTGTACACAAACAACAAACTTACTGAGAGAGGAAGTGGGGAAACCATGCACTTTACAATAGCATCCAAAAAAATGGAATACTTAGGAATCAGTCTAACAAAGTAAAAGATTATACAGTGAAAATTACAGTATGCTGAAAAAAGAGATCAAAGCAGATTTCAGAAAATGGAAAGATTCCTTGCTCATGGATAGGAAGAACTAATATGGTGAAAATGGCCATACTTCCAAAGCTCTTATATAGATCTCATGCATTCCCGATCAAAATACCATTAGCACACCTCGCAGATCTAGAGAAAACATTCCTAAAATTCATCTGGAACCAGAAGAAATCTAGAATAGCAAGGTAATCCTGAACAACAAAGGCAAGGCAGGAGGCATCACAATCCCTGACCTGAAATTATACTACAAAGCCACTGTGATAAAATCAGCATGGTAGTGGCAAAAAACAGATCTGACAATCAATGGAACAGATTAGAAGATACAGACACAAGTACAAACACATTCAGCCACCTTATCTTTGACCAAAAGGCCCAAAATGCTCACTGCACTGGAAGAAAGATAGCTTCTTTAATAAATGGTGCTGGAAAAACTGGGTTCCCACATGCCAAAGACTAACACTATGTCTGTCATGCACTAAACTAAAGTCAACATGGATCAAAGACCTAAATATTGAAGAGAAACACTAAATCTACTGGAAGAGAAAGTAGGTAGACATCTCAAAGACATAGGAGTAGGCAGAGAATTCATGAGAAAAAAACTGCACAGGAAATACTTCAAAGAACGAACTGGGGTCTCATTTTATTAAAATGCTTTTGCACATCAAAAGAAAACAGCAACAGAGTGAAAAGAAAAACTAAATTGTGAGAAAATATTATAGCCAACTGTCCCTCAGACAAAGGATAAAATATGAGTTTTAAGTGAACTATAATGTGTATCTTTGAGGCTATATGTAACTACTTAGGTAGTGCTTTAAAAATTTCTGACACCACAGTTCTGAAGATGGGAGCCCAGTTACATGGGTGACTGAGGGAAGTTTGACATACAGCGATTGTCTTGGTTACCTCAGAGGCAGATGGCAGAAAATGTTCATGGCTGCAGAACACAGCAAAAACAACCAGCAAAAGGGAGGAATGGCAGCAAAGCAGGCTCTTTCCTTCCCTTACATTGCAAACAGGCTCCCCCAACACTGGAGGAGTGTAACTCTCATACAAAACTCCATGCCCTCCTCCTCCACAGACTCAGGATGTATACAAAGTAAGCACCTTGGCCTCCTGCTGGGTCACTCAGCCAAACCTCTAGACTCCCCAAGTTTACACAATGTATCCACCATAACAATCCACCTCTTGTCAACTTGGAAACCAGACACATTTCCTTAAACCAGTTTCCAGATACAAAGACATTATATTACATTAGAACCATAACATTTTGCCCCCTAAAGACTCATGTACATCCCTTTATGCAAAAGGCATTTAGTCCAACTGCAAGAGTTGCCAAAACCCACAGTTTCAGCATTGCTGAAAAGTCCAAGTCCCAAGTCTTTTATGAGATGTAAGGCAAACTCTTTAGTTACAAGCCCCCACACCAAGGAAAAGTTAAACACTTCCAACATTCAATGGTACGAAATAAACATTACTATTCCAAAAAGCACCAACAGGGAAATAGAGAGCACTGGGTCCAAAGGAAGTACAAAATCCAGCAAGTCTAACATTATGTCCTGTAATTCCACATCCAGTATCTGAAGCAACTTATGGCACATTGTGAGCACAAAAGGGCTTGCATGAGTCAATCCCTATGGCACTTCTGGTGGTTACAGCTTCCATGGCTTCTCTCTTAGGCCGGCTTTGCTCCCTCCTAGCAGCTTTCCTCAGATGATCCACAGTCCTATCTTTTCTAAACTTCTGAGGTCTCCAGTGCACCTTTTGCTTCACACTCACAGCTTCACATATTGCCCTCTACGGGGCACACTGCCTGGCCTCCCAGACCCTCTAAAATCTGGGTGGAAGCCTCTTTAACCTCAGAACTCTTGCATTCTCCATGCACCTAAAGCCAGGGCCACGTGGATGATGCCAAGGTCTGCTGCCACGTGGAGCAGTAGCCAAACTTTCCTCTCTCGGCCATAGGGTTAGAGTGCCTGGATCGCTGGGCACTCTGAATCCAGTTCTGAGGAGCAAATTCTCTATGCCACTGACATTCTGGAACCTGTGAGTTTTGAGACTGCAAAGGTTGGAGACTTGCTTCTTGTAATGCCCTCAGGCCATCGTTTTCATTCTCTTGTTCCTTCTCAGCAATAGAGATCTCCTCAGCCTTATCTTTGCAGTCCACAACTTTAGTGGCGCTTCCTTTCTGGCCAAACTCACAACATTTTAAATCATCCTGCTGTGCTCTTTGCTCTTGATTCTCTATATAAATCTAGATAAAAGCCCCCAGCAATAGCCATGCAACTTCTTCAATTTTCGACTGCCTTGAAATTTCTTTTGCCAGATTAATCAGTTCACTGCCTCCCTTAATCTCAGTCTTAGGCAAAGTCTCTGGACACTAGCAAAATGCAGACAACCTGTCTGCCAAGCCATAACATACATCATCTGGAGTCCAACAACCAGTGCAGCCCTTCCCAACAGAAACCTCTCGAGCCTGATCTTTACTGGAGGGATTTCTATCAGCCTTCTGGTCTTCCATGCTCTGACCAGAATCTCCCATACAGAACAGCCAAAGGCATTCCAGCTCTGCTCTTTCAGGCGACATCTCCGAACTTTTCCAAACCCTTCCCACAAGCCCTTTCCAAAGGCTGTTGAACCACATGGTCATGTATAGTAACAGCAATGGCCCCACTCCACTGGTACCAAATTCTGTCTTGGTTAGCTCAGTGGCAGATGACAGAGGACAAATGTTCATGGCGGCAGAACACAGCAAAAACAACCGGCAAAAGAGAGGAATGGCAACAAAGCAGCCTCTTTCCTTACCTTACATTGTAAACAGGCTACACCCACCCAGGGGGCGTCGAGCACTCACACAATCTCCATACCTTCCTCTTCCACAGGCTCACGATGTATACAAAGTAAGCACTTTGGCTTCCTGCTGAGTCACTCTGCCAAACCTCTAGACTCCCCAAGCTGACACAATGTATCAACCATAACAGCTATCTAGCCTTATTCATAATGTTTGAATTCCATTTATGAGGAGAAAGTAATTATCTTTAATATATTATTATATTAACACTACTAAGCTGAATGATTTTCATTTCTTTCCAGCTTAGGATTCTCTGAGCTGGCAAAAAGATAGTGTTAGAGATAGAGTGGCCTGGTTGACCCTAAGTTACATGAAATTTAGGAAGCATTAATGTGCATGAGCATTATGCCTTAGGAAAGTGAGTAAAATCTAGGGTTGTTGGGATCACTCATCCCTTTATAAATAGAAAGTCCACCTGGTCTGACTAAATAAGGAAGCACAAGAACTTACCAGGTTATACTGAGTAATTAAAGATGAAGAAGACATTAAGTGTTTGGGGTCCCTCTTGATAGGCTCTGCTCTCAAGAGGCTCCACATACCCTGATCATCAGCACAGCCTTTCTGATGTCCCGAACACCATCATACACCAAGCGAGAGGCATCGATGAACTCATTTTCCTCAAACGGTTGAGGGACGTTGGCACTCAGGGCTTCAATGGCAACCTCGACTTGTTCAGCAAAACGTGGCATCACTGGGTTAGACAAAAAGAAATGCAGAGCATTAAGCAGTTTTCTCTTACTATCTCCCACTGCAGCCCTTGGGTGGGGTTGCAGGCCCTTCTACACAGTTTGAAGTGGGCCCAATGTAGAGGTCTTTGTGCTTCTTACTGAGCAGAGGAATATGGTTTACAAAAAAGTAGACGCATGAGAGCCATCCAAGGTGGTAAGGCACTGCGCATGATAAGCTAAGCTGAATTTCACAGTTGCTTTTCACCAGTTGAAGTGGTGGCTGAGTCTTCTTAACCCTTCCAAACCTGCTTCTCTGTAAAATAGACACAGATCCTGCTCCTGGATTCAGTAGAAGAATGCATACAAACTATTGAATGGAATCATCACTTCATTTTTAATATAAGGAAATAGAGTCCCAGATGATGAACAGCAGACCTTAGCCCACATGGCTTCCACACAGCAGGGTAATATGACGTCATCCATTCCTCTTTTGTCCAGAATACAGGGGCTGGGGAGGGTTTTGTGATGGAAATGACAGGCTCTGTAAGACTGAGTAAGAGAAAAGAGGGCAAACATGAGGTACTCAGCAGAAAGACATACAGAAAGGGGTGACCGGAGAGCTGCAAGAGAAAGTGTTCCATTTTGTCAGTGTCACTTGATGTAAGAGAAGATGCACGGGAAAGTATTGAACATGCTGATGCCTCTCTTTTCATGGTAACACCTGCACACCCCCTGAAGGTTTGTGGAGAATGCTTTCAGGGAAGTCTGGGGTCATTCACCAGCTACTTAAAAAATGCCGCTGACTCACTGATTCTCAAAAATTATAATTCAATTTACTCAACTGCTCTCTTGTAACAATCAATTGACAAACAGAAGCCAGAAGCACAATTTGCTTTATTTACAAGGACAATAAAATAGAAACATCATTCATCTGTTTCCATTTCCGAACTTTCGTGCCTGTTTCATCTTTATGCTCATTTTCATCCTTTGTGGAGACGGTAACATCCATTTTAATCCCTGGTGTGAGAAGCTCTGCTAAATTGCTTTACTCTCTGGGGTCAGAGCATGTGAGAGAAAACACTCCTAGAAAAGTATATTTCTATCAGGAAAAGTGAAACATCTAAAAAATAAGAGGAGAAGGAGGGCTAGAGGGGACATAGAACAACATCTTTTTCAACAGAAACTATCAAAACCAAAGCATAAATAGTGTGAATTCCACTCTGCAGGTGCATTTTTATGACTATCATTTGAGAGTGTAAGCTATATTTAAATGGAAAGAATTTGGAGAATACTGAGCTATTGATGCAAATATGAATCAAATAAAATTGAGGTGACTGATATGCTATTATGCTTATTTGATCATTACACTGTGTGCACCTGTCTCAGGACTTCACACTGGGTTCTACAAATGTGTGCAGTGAGTATACAGGGCCTTTCAGTAAAACTATAAAAAAAAACTATTCATCTAAAACCAGTACATTAAACCCATGTTTGAGTACTATGAATACACACAATGATTACATATCAATTACAAATACAATTTTAAAAACTGTATTTCTAAAACCAACACATGAAACTCAAGTTATTTTAGGCATCCTTTTGCACTGGGAACAAATCTTTTTACATGACTGAACAATACAGATAATTGAAATTGACCTCTTTGAGCAAGAAAGTATCTTTGTATTCATTTGACATGTGAAGATGGATGCTTTCCTTAAATAAAACTACCAGTTCCACTTCTTAAGATGAAACCTATGAGTCCTATTAATTCTGTTCTATTTGATGGCTAAGCTGCCATAAGCAGGCACATCCATGATTTCACAGTTTTACATATCAGGTGCACATATAGGAATAAGATTGTCTGCCCCTGTTGTACAAGTGATAAAGGCTTAACACTCTTACACATATAGAGAATAAACACCTGGAAATCAATACAAAAGAAGCAGAAAAACTGACAAGGGATTAGCACACTGTATTCACAGAAATCTCAATTACTGATAAATATACAATAAGATGCTTGACTTCACTAATAATTGCAAAGTGACAGTGGAAACGAGATATTTCGTACTGGTTGTAGACAGGCCCAAACAGAATAAAGAATAATATTTTTTCTCAGCAGATGGGCAAAGGAAAATCTTGTACTTGAGATTAAATAGATATCATTTTGGTATTTTGACAAAATCTAGTGAAATGAAGATGTCCAGTCCTCAACAGTAAACTGGGGGTATATTTAAGCTATAGTATGACCAAATATGAACTCCTAAAGAGATGTGGACTAGGCAGGCTGACCCACCCTACACTGGAATCACAAGAATGTTTATGTCCTTGTGTCTCTACAGCTACAGTTGTTTCTTGGTAGGTTGCGTAACCTAGGAGTTAAGAAGAAGAAAATTATACACAGTGTGAGAATAAAAATAATTACTCTCACAAATCCTCTTAACAAGTGATACCCTAGCTTTATCCTGACTCTTCCGCCTCAGAGGGAGCACCTGGGAGGCACTTACTCCAGATTCATAGGCAATGTATCAAGAGCGGCCAAGCATGGGAATTTTGGGACAGCCAATGTCATAATGCAAATCTAAGGTGAAAGCTTGATGGGCAAAAGCAAGACAAACAAGCAAAATCAGATCATTTTTGAGAAATTTAAAAATACAGAGAGTACTGTGCATATTTGAACATGTTCTTGTACTTTCTAAAAGGACCCATAGACTGCCTTAAATATAATATTTACCCCTGAGGTCAGAACTAGAGGCATCTGTTTGTTATATTAGTCCTTGTTCCTTTGTATCATTGAATTATTTGATAATTCAAATATTTTAAAAATTTATCCTCAGCAGTGAACAATGGGCTGTGAGACAGGGTGCAACAATGTTCTGAAACACGGCACAGCACTGAACAGAAGCCTTGATCAACGGCACTAAGTGAGAAGTTCTTCGGGAATTCTACGATCAAGTGCTTCACAGTCTACCTTAACAAATGCCAGCTACAGAGCCGGTTCGGGGGTCACCTTCTTCCCACACCTTATCACCATGGACACATCTCCATCTGCTTTAAAGCTTTGTGAGTTTTAAGGGGTGCAGTACGTGTATTGCTGTGCTGTATCTGTGCAAAGTTACCCTGAAGAAAAAAACGAGAGGGAACAGCAACGGGTGACAGGAGATCTTCCTCCAGCCACCTACTGACCTGATTCTCTACTCAAGTGAAGGAGAGGAAAAGTCAAACATCAAGGAAGCATTTTCATGAGGGGAGCTCTGCAACCTGGAGGGAGGAAGAAGCCCGTCTATGTGCAGCAGCGCAGAACCTCCCTTAGGAGGCTGGATCGGAGAGCCTCGGTGTGGCCAGCACTGTTACCTACCTGACATTGTCAGAAAGGCAGAGCCCTTTAAGAAGATACTGGAACAGAAACCCACCAGGGTTTCAAGAAAAAGTAAATAAACAGTGGAGGGGGGAGGTATTTTTTCAATGCTCTGTTTATAAGCACTTTCAGGGCATATTTGCGTAGGGCTGGACCGATGCTAATTGTTCTTGAACCGGCAGAGCTTTGCTCTTCACGTTGTTACCCTCTTCCCCGGTTTACTTTTATCCTGTTTTTGTTTTAAGAGTGGTAAATCAGAAAACCAAATGTCTATAGATAAATGCCCTCTCATTGCAGAACCTGAGGTATGAGTTTAACTCTCAGTTCTTCTATCCTTGTGATAGTGTCTGAAATATTAAATACCCCAATAGTAACACTGGGATAGGAATATTGAGATAGAAAAAAGTTCTGAGATAGAAAATACTCCGATATAGAAAAAGTTCTCTCAGGAAAAGTTTCCTATGTCAGAAAAAGTTTCTGAGACATAAAACCTTTCAGACTATTTCAGTTATGACACTGTTCTGTTTCTCATAATTAGGACAAAACATAGCCTTGTTTGCACATTATATATTAAAAGCATTACTGATATCAGATAATATAAATAGAAGCGTCTTTCTGTTTTCTGAATTACATCCAAAAAGTAGACACTGTTTTACCATTATTTATCAGAAATGCTGAATTGCTCTTAAAAGCTTGTCCTAAACAGGTGATCCAAATTGAGAAGAAAATTTTAACTTCTAGCTATACCTTTATATGCGTACTGCATACTAGGCCACAAAAAGATGACATTCCCAGAGTAATGAGGCCAGAGTTAAGTATGCATATAAAAACCAAGGTCGCATCATTCTAGTGTTGATCGAGATCCTAAACCATAGGTGAGGAAGTTACGGAACAAATTCTCCTGAGAGACTTCAAAGGTAAGATTTCCAAGCACAGCATGAGTCAGTTAAATGAATGAAAAGTTCTGCTCAAGTGCAAAAGGACTGCTAAAAACCCTGAGGGAAAAATCCAAGGTTAACCGGAGATAATACAGAGGAACAGGCAGCCAATCCAGCTGCTTCTGTGTAACCATCTAAAAAGCCAATGTTGCCGCCTTCGATAGGTCAGTGCTTCCCTACAACACAGAGGGAGCTGTAACACCTTTCTAACAAGATCCACACCGTGTATTTTCTGACACTGTATCCACAGGACACTCACCTACAGTTGTATCTCATACATTTCTACATACATTTAAATGTTCCAAATGGACCGAATCATGACCATATCTTCAAATACGACATGGAAACAAAATATAGCATCCCATTATGTCCATGAATAACTTATTCTTTCATACTAAAATATACTTCCTTCTCTTTGGTCATAGGAAGGAAATATATCAGCCTTCAATTTCCAGTATTTTAATTAACTACCATCATGAAGGCTTCTTTAATCCTTAGACATCACAAATCAGACTTTTTTGTTTTTTGCACTTGATAGTGTGCTAATGGTACACACACCCCTGCAGATTTGGAACACTGTGCTAGGATTGTTCTATGGCATTTCTGTATGTTAACTGCTTTGCATATGAGTCAGTTTTAGGAAGAGCCCATATATTCTTCTTTCTTTGAGTCTTAAACCCTTGTCATGCTCTGACACAGAATCTACTTGGGAGGAGAAAAATGAAAAGTAAAAGAATGGAATGAAGGGAAGAATCTGTTCATCACTGAATGCTCCAGTGTCAAAATGAGCAGAATCATAGCTCACATCTTCTCTTTTTTAAGTTGTCATCCCATGTTGGTTCGGTAATTTATTCGTTTCATAAGTCCTTAAGGAAATTATTAATGGATATTCTAGGATTCGTCTCTGGGAATGTTTCAGAAATCTGAGCTTTGAATCATTGAATCCCTAAGCATCTTTGGCAAGAGCTTCACCACTAAATACAGAAAAACGGGATTCTGTCCTCAACTAGACAGTGTATCAGAACTGGAATGGAACTGTGGCTCATCCCAGCTTAGGAATTACTACAGCATTCCTACCCTTATTGCAGTAATTAAGCCTTTTGGCGGCTGGAATTAGATAAAGTATTAAGTGTTATCAGAGTAAGTGGGGTTAGACATAATTAATCTGAGGAGATTCTGAGATGATTCCAGTACCCCCAAAACCAGTCATGACAGACCTTTTAGAGACCAAGTGGCCAAACTACAACCTAAAATCCACTTAATTATTGCAACGTGCCAACACTGCAATTAAACTTGAACACTGAGATTTTGGTTTAGAAATAAAAAGCTGTTTTCCAATGCTTGAGTGCTGGGGTGACTTGACTTGCATGCCAATAGAGAAGCACCTGCGTGCCCACTATAGCACACATGGTGTAGGTTTGCCACCACTGCCCTACACAAAAAAAATACCTATTGGATATTTTTTCTCTAAATCAGCTTTTACCAAATTTGGTCAAGGGATAATTCAGGTAGCCTCTACTAGTAGGGGAGAGGTGAAGAGACAGTAACTAAGAGTATCATATAAACCATTGGAGACCTAAATTTACCCAAAGGGAAGTCTGACTGATTAATAAGGTGCTAGGTATATCTTGCTGTTTCAGCTCACCCATGAATCACATCCACTTGTAAAGAGTGTTTGAGCCTGATTTTCTAAGTCACAATCCTTGTAGAAGTGGCAACTGATCCAGCATGATTCTGTGACACACTTGTACATTTCAAAAGCAAAGAAAGACAACCTATAGTGGCTTGCCATCATTCTATATTAGTTTAATAATTTTAGTAAATGACTGTATGCTCATGAATTAAGTTATTAGAGGTCTTTACAGGGTCTACCCCTTCTTCACAAGGAGATCTTTCAAAATCTTGAGTTCCTCATCTTTGAAAGATTGCTTGTATGGGACATTCACCTACTGGACATGAAGTAATCAAACAGGCCTATACGTCTGCCTCTTGAATACTATTGCATTTCTCTGTGTAATTAGAGAATCACAACCTCCACTAGAAGCAGCTATACCTTTCCTACAAGGTGTAGAAGTGAGAAAAGTCCTGTTGATCCCAGGAGCTCCTGCATTGCCCAGACCTTTCACTCTGACCCTGAATTTACACACACAACCTAATCCTTGTTACGCCTTTCTTCAGAAGTAGCTGTATATTATCTCTTGAGATTTGGAGATTAACATTTGATCTCCACACCTAAACAAATGCATTTTTTCTAGTGATGGAATTAGCTTTTATTTCTTCCCCTTGATATGTCCGTAGTGACCTTTAATTATGTATCAGCCTCCTGTCTTATACCTGTACACAGTTCCCTTACTCTGTCTTTCCTCTTCTACTTCAACCCACTGCTCCACTTACCTTGAGCCAGTCTTAGCGTTTTCTTCCCCACTATCTACCTTTGCTATTATTTTGTCCTCTCTTGGCCAGTACTGCATGGATCGATGTTGACTCATTGGGTGTTCTGTGTCCTGGAAACCACTGCAGAAGGAAATCAGCATGTTGTGCCAGAAATCAAACACAGCCCTGTGCAGTCCACATTGTCATACTTGTGCAGACGTCCTGATATTCTTTGCTAATTATGCTACTCTTCACCATCATAGTGTCTCCCATCTGTTACATTTACAAATCCATAGGGGTAGTAAGGCAGGTTCTGCTAAGCCCCGGAGGAGCTTTGTTTCCTGGTGAATATGTCTCTGCGTAATGCCCTCACCTGAATATAGGCTGATAATAGTGATTATCTTCTCACTAACAGAATATGACAAAGGACTGGATAGCCTTTCTGCAATAAAGATGTAAAGTGAGTTGGGTTTTAATCTTCTTTCATTTTTTTTTCTCTTTGTTGCTGCTTATGAAGTGATTATAAAGCCAATATATATGGTGAACTACCCTATGGAAAAACTCATGTGGCGAGTAGCAGACAGACTTGTACTGAACACTCAGAAAAGAACTGTGACCTTAAGTCCAACAACAAAGTGAAGTCTTCCATAGCACATGAGTATTGGGAAGGGAAGCTTTCACCAGATGAGCCTTGAAATGACCATAGCTCTGACCAGTATCTTGACTACAGCCTTGTGAGAGGTCTTGAGCTAAACCATTGTAAGATGTCTGACCCATAGAAATTGCAATAATAAATGTAATGCTAAAATGCTACACTGGGGGGGATTTAGAAATAGATAACTAATACAATAAATGAGCACTATGTGCCTAGTTCCCTTTTTCCCATTACTGAGACAAAATACCTAACACCCAAAGTTAAAGGAGGAAAGGTTTATTTAGCTCACAGTTTATAGGGGTTTCAGTCCATAATCAGCTGGTTCCAAGGCAGGGTGGCATGGCATATCAGCCTTGCAGAGGAGAAACAGTTCATGGCAGGCAGAAGGCAGCAGAGCAAGCAAAAGATGACCAGAGCTCTTTCTATCCCTTATATCTTATCCAGGCTACTTAGGGTGGGAAGCACTCTTACCCTTAATCCTAGTGCCCTTGAGCCTAGCACTGCACCGTGAATCAATGCCAGAGTCGCAAACTCTAGATTCAGCCAACTCTGAAAAAGCAAGTCCCACCGGTGACCGCCTTTGGTGGGACATCTAGATACAAGTGGTAACCCTATCAGTAAAGATAATACCAAGATACAATAAAATTCTTATCACTTATAGCAACAATGTATGTCTAGTTTTCTGGGGTATTTATTTGTTTCAAGAAGCTTAATATTTGATTTTACACAAGTTATTCAGCAAATGGGAGCTCAAGTTTGCTCAGTGTAAAACACGAATAGTGATAGCTGCCCTTCAAGTTTCACATGAGGTTTAGAAATAATACATTCAAAAAATTTATTACCCATTAAGTGTGGGGGCATGTACTGTAATCCATGCTACTGAGGAAGCTGAGCTAGGAAGACAAATTGAGTGCAGGAGTTTGAGACAAGCCTAGGCAACAAAGCAAGTCTCAGACTCAAAAAGAAAATAGCAAAAAAATTACTCAATTTGATAACAAATCTAGACAGCACTTTAAGAATCAAGAATGGAGTATCAAACAATACATACACGGTTCTGCCTTTGGGGCACTTAAAAGAAAACCTAGCATATACATAAGAAGATTATCATGGAGCCTGGAACATAAAGGATTCAAAGTAAATAATTCTTATGTTCACTTTCACACTGCATCTCTCTGCATCTGTCCATCCACACAGGTTTTCTTTGATTAAAGCAGGGAATTTGCCCAGAATACTGTGGATAGGACTTCGAGGTACAATTCAAGTGACTCATTACCAAAAAGGCAGGCTTGCTTGGATATATAGAACTAAACTGAAAATGCATATCAGTAAGTGGAGAACTTCCACAACCTGAGAAGTTGGTACAGTTTAGCTTGAAAACTGTGTTTGCCCAAGTTTAATGCCCTTCTCTCTTCTCTGATGGATCATATCATCCTCGTGACAGTGTTGTACTTTTAATAAGGAACATTCTATGCACTCTACCCTTGGGACAAGAATGGATAAATTCATTCCCATAACTGTCCTCTTAATCTTGATTGCTAAGAAAGGCCACTGTTAAACACCGAGTTCCATTCTGACTTCATTGATCCATGATGAAAGAGAATCTTTAAAGTTAGGACTCTACCGAAAAGGTGGTTTACAAAATTTAAAAAGATTTCAAACCCAGTTTGTCCAGCTCAAATTAAATACTTTCCAATAAGCCTCCCCATTTACTCTAATCTTCCTGTGAGACTATTTCCTTTCCACCTTGAATTGGTATCATTTCAACTATTTTATAGATATTAGTTGATAGAATTCAAATCTTGAGTAAAGCATGTTTGCATGATTTTAAAACATGTTTCAGAATAGTATAGAAAGGCAATGCACATTTTCTCTAAATTTAAATCTGCCTCTGTGTACACCAATGATATTTTGACATTTATTGTATTCTTCCTTGACAATGCTTCACTAGTTTGGAAGATATTGATCAATGAAATTGAAAAACAAGGGCTGAAGTAGCCCAGTTTCATCTTCCACTTCTTCTCTCTTGATGACCTGTCAGGGACAACCGCCTCTCTGGGCCCAGTCAAGGCAACCCAGGCAGTCCTGTTTCTTTGTGCTCACTTGCATCCTTTTCTTTGAGCTTTCTTCTGTCATCTGTTCTCTCTGTGGGAGTTCCTACAGGCTGCCATTTTCATAAATTCATGTTTGAGAAATTATAACGTACATCTCAAACATCAAAATCAAATTTAAGTTCCAGAAGGCCATACATTACCCATGAGCTGAATTGGTTGATAAAAGATGAAAAGGGGCTGCGTAGAAGGATGGTGCAGAGCAACTCTAAATTCCATTCACGGTAACTACCCTAGGAGAATCAGGGAGCATCCATCTGCTCTTGTCTAGACACAAATTCCTTTCCCCAAGGAAAGAAACTGCTTGCTTGGAAGGTTTTCTTACAGTTTAAAATAAACATTTCAAAAATAATCACAAATGGTTTTTCAGTTAAGGGGAAAGGATGGCACATTTAATTCTGAAACTTGAGGAATGAATAAGGAACTGAGTATGAGGCCTTATTTAGCTCACACTGTTTGTCAAAACCTAGCTTGATAAATACAGTTTAATTTGGCATCAGCGAGGATTAAATACTTAGATTGCATTAAGATGTAGTGAAACACTTGCTAAGAATTCCTCACACATGATTCAAAAGATTCTGATTTTGATCATTAGGTATATAATTTTTTTAAATGATAAAATCTTACAAAATAAAGAACTGTATCATGATATGTTTCGTTTACATTGATAAACACCTTTGAGATTTAACTCTCCTCAGTGTTGGAGGAAATGAAGAGGTGCTCTTAGATCTCAAAGGGTTAAAATTTAAGTAAAACTCAACACACTTACAAAGGCAGAAATACATGCAGAAGACAAATGGACTGTAGGAAAATATGCATATCCACTAATATAGGTAATAAAGAAATGGGAACATACAGAATTGGAAACAGGTCATATGTGGCAGGATCCAAATGAATGGCAGGCAAACAGATCAGTGGCAAAGGAGTGCCATTGGCTGGCATGGTCAGAGAGAGGACTTCACTCACAAGGAAGGAATTGGCCAGTTGGGTAGATAAAGTAGCAAAAGGCAAACCGGGTAGGCGTGTCCCTTGAAGGTCACTTTGTGCATCAGCTATTTCTGGTCCCTCAGCTATATGCAGAGCTTCCCATCCTTCCTTATGAGCACTAGTTCTGGAGTCCTCCCCTCATATACTACATACAACGTGCTGCCAAACAATGGTCAGCAGATCCTTCTCTGATACAAGCATCTGTCACTGAGGTGGCATCTTCCCTTCTGTACAGAATCTAGGTAACAGGGTCAAACTACTGCCTCTGTTTGCATGCAGTTAATACATCCTGGTCTCTCATTTCAGTGGACAACATACAGCACTGACCCTCCTGGACAAAACCTGCTCCTGTCCTGCTCCTGTCGCTCCTGCTTATCATTGGTGCTGGCACCCTTGATGTGACTAAGCAGCACCATGCTCTTTGCACTTCCCAGAATGCTAAACCTGTCCTGCGATGTGTGCAGATTGCGAGGCCCGTGGTCTTTTCTTTTCCTATGACAAATGGCCACCAGAAAAGTGGCCTTAGTTTTAATATGTTGCTTTCAGTTTATAACATATAATCCTGTACTTGTGAATGTCCCTACAGCCACACTATTTCACCTCCACTGCTGTGTTAAGTGTTAGGCTAAAATTGCTTATCTTATCTTCAAGATCTGCTTCTGGGGTGGGTCTTCAGCCTCCATTCTAAGTGAGCTGAACATGTCCGAATTATAGTAGGATGTATCATTACAAACAGGCCAGTGTCGAAAAAACACTTCTATTTTTCTATGTGGTTAAGGATATTTTTCTTTTCTCTTTTTTTTTCAACTTTACTTTTCTTTTCTCCTTTCTTTTCAAATCTTAGTCTCCTGGTATCTTATTCAAGCTGGTTCTGAGTTTATGGGCTCAAGTAATTCTCACGCCTCAGCCTCCCAACTTGTTGGGAATACAGACATGTACTCTCATGCTTGGCATGGTTAGCAATTTCTACGCAAAACTTAGTGGTAACCTTGCTCAAAGGATGGCTCAGCAGCTGTGACGTGAAGTCACCAGTCAGTTACATAATCAAGAGAGATCTACTTCCAAGGAGATAGACTTTTACTTCTCAAAGGGGGTAAAACTGCAAACCCTGTACATACTTACATGTATCCTAAAGTGCTGTAGCAACTTACGACCTTTGTTGCGGGGAATTTATTTACATTAGGGGCAAAGATTTCTCTCTTACCCTTCAGAGGTAAGGGGGCAGCTGGGCACCAACTGCTGTTTCAGATCCCAGGCTTATACTTTTGTGGTTTCTCTCCTATGGTGCTGAACTGTTCTGGACATGCAGATTCCACGAGCCTTCATCATACTGTCCTCCCCTCAGGGGGAGAACGAAATGTGGAGGATGGATGTGTTCATCAGTAATAAGCTTGTTCCAAGCCAGAAACCTTACATTTGTTTTTAGGCTACAGTAAATAAAAACAGATATTATAAGAAGCTTATCAGTTACATCTATATGATATATATAAGCATCAGTCATACAAAATAAAACCACTGAGATAGCCATGTCCAGTGGCACACACTTATAATCCCAGCACAGTGGGAAGCTGAGGCAGGAGGATCACAATTCTGAGTATAGCCCAAGAAACTCTCAAGACTGTGTCCCAAAATTTAAAAATAAATAAATAAAATAGACCACGGATGTAGCTAAATACAAAAGCCCTGGGTTGAATCCCCGGTAGCACACACACATAAAAGAGAGAGAGACAAAATTTACATTGTGTGTTAAGGGGCTATTAAGTGGTTGAAATTTTCTATTTTTTTATTTCTAACTTTCTCCCACCATGAATATCAAGGCTATCAACAAGTAAGACATTTCCTACACACCATCATCTTTGACCTTTCCGAGAGAAATAAAGTACTTTACACTAGTACTAAGGATTACATTAATATACATTTAAAATATATTAGGATAGCTAGGCCAAGCGAGCTCAGTCATTACAGCTTCTGAGGAAATTCATTACTTGCATAATCTAATTTCAAGGTCAGTCATGGAGAAGTGACTTTAGCTGTAGCAGTCCTTCCTATCTAGGATACCTAATATTTTTATGTTCCCAACATGCTGCCCATGCCACCTTCTTCAGATATTCATATTATTTCCCTACTTGTCCTCTGACCCTTCAGCAATGCAGCCACAGGTATAAGGCAGGTTGCCAAATCTCCCAGGCATCATAAAAGCTACCACTGAACGAGTCCAAATAGGCAGAGCACAGCCCAAAGAGCCAATCAGATTATTTTTCTTTTATATGTAGAAGGCAGGACGTAACAAAATCTTTCTGTTCACCTCAGAATCTTGGGCTTTGAGACTGATGCTGCTTATGGACATGTTCTCTACTGGAAAAAAAACCTAGTGCTGAAAGCTGGGCATGGTGGCACACACCTATAATCCCAGCACTCAGGAGGCTGAGGCAGGAGGGTTGTTGTGAGTTCGAGACAGCCTGGGCTACAAAATGAGTTCAAGGCCAGCCTGAACTACATAGTGAGACTTTGTCTCAAAAAGACAAAAAAAGAAAAACCCAAAACTGTGTAATATCCTACTGTTTTCATATGATCTAATCAATGTACCTACACGAAATGCCAGGTATATGATAACACCACCCTAGGCTGTGGATACATACAGGAACACCTCTGTGGTTATGAGCAGAACTTTAACACTGAAAAGGTGACACTAAGTGTCAAAAGACTGAAAATTTTCTGTTGTCTCAGACTTGAGTTATATATAAGTGCCTTTTTTTGAGTTAGATATTAATGGATAGATAAGTTCAATAAACAGATGCTGAGAAGGAGGAGGAGGAAATGGAGAACAGTACAGGGAGGGAAGTGGGAGCAACATGGATGTTCTTTGCCAGGAGAATAATGAGGCCCCAGTGCAGAGGGAGCAGAGAGTCTCTACAGAGGATTTACCAGGCTATTGACTGTCCTGCTGGGTGCAGCCACCCGGGAGCTGGCAGCAGTGCTGCACACGTTCTAAGGTAATCACACTGACCCTCCTGTGATGATAAAGCACCAGCTACTACAGCCAAACATTGAATCCTGGAGGAACTAACGAATTTGTGTAAGATTGAAGCTAGTTGGTAGCAGTCAAGTTATTGGGTTCTTCTCTTTTCGGTCCTGCATTCATCATACTGCCCTGAACTAGCTGAAATGCATCCTTCCATAATAGGTACTTCCGCTGGTCATCTTACATTTTCTATGCAAAGCATAAAGAAACAACACCAAAAATCTCTTTTTGTTCTCTTGAAACTTTAGGTTACAGAGCACAGAAGTGAAAATTATGCCATCTGTTTAGTCTGCGTGTTCTCCAAAATGATAAAATTTTAATAACTTCATCCAGAGCTACCCATCACACAGAACCTTCATTTAAAAACATTTTGTTTCTAAATTTCTTCTTCTTGTCCTGTTCCATTCTCCCCTCTGAAGAAGAAACGTCTGGCAGAATCTCAAGGCTTTCTCTATTCAGTCACATTCACGTTGCCGGGAACCTACATCAGCTCTCAAATGTACAAAATTGACATTTAGGTATAATCCGCTCAGTGATAGGCTACTCTGTGTAAATCTAAACATGATATCACTGGAAGTACTTGTGCCCTCTCAGCCTCCTACAGCAACCTGACTTTGTAAATGAGATCTCTGAAGATGAGTTTGGTCAAGCATGGACTTACTGCCAAGCTGTTGGCAATTTGTTATAATTTGGCTTTTATTGAAGGCCCCATCAACTCTGCCCTGTAAGTATTTAATGGGTCTGCTGTAAATTCATTTTATTGCATTTTCATCAGCCTATATTAGTCTCATAAGAAGTAAATAGGTAATATTTTTTACATAATATCGCCTATAATTTTAGTATACTACTGAATCACTAAAGTATTCTTCTAAATTTAATTCAGCATTTATATCAACACAAAAAAGGGCTCTTAAGTCAGACATTATAGTGGAAGGAAGAGAACTCACAGAAGATGAAAGTACAAGTAGTTGTGTCAGTCTTTGGGAATCTGTCAGCTTCACAGAGCTCAGAACAGGCAGGCATCTCCCCACCACAGCCTCACCGTGCAGGCGTTCGCTCATGCCCTCATGGGTTGGCCTGTGTTTGTGAACATCGTCAGCATCACTGTCTGCCTCAGTTGAGGCTTAGGAAGCATCCTGCCTTTGTAACACACTTCTTTGTAACATACTCCCATATCACACCCTCACCACACGCTATGATTTTGTCCTGATCAAACTTGTCTGTATTTGGGGATACTTCTTTACCTCAGGGTAGTGATTCAGATTCACCATGGGTGTTATTTTGCCCCCTGTACACCACAACATAGGCAATGTCTAAAGACATTTTTGGTTATCAGAATCCGGGGTGAGGGAAGAGATGTTACAACATTCAGTTGGCAGAGGATGTTGGTAAGCATACTGGGCAGCACAGGTAGCTCCAGCTACCAGACCCCCAAAAAGAATCTCCCAGGCCAAGATGTCAACAGTACAGAGGTTATAAACTTCTCACTAAGGCTTCTGTATCTAACAACTCTGATTATAAAACAAACAAAAGGAAAAAGAAACAGGCAGAACATACTAGGTGTGATAGGCAGAAAACACAACAAATAAACATGACAGTGTGTTCCACCCATATTTTCTTTGTCATCTTCCTCTTTCTAACGCTACTCTTCTATTCTTTCCTCATAATAAAATGTACTCTCAGGACAAAATTCGTATCAAAAGTGACTGATTCAAGATGCAACTAAGAATGTTTTTCAATGCAAAACATTAACCCTATCGTAGACATTTGAGCATCAGTGATAAGCACAGTAGTTTTTTATTGTGATGCTATTTATCTCTTTAATATAGATTTGTTTCAGACAGTCTGTACAGTCAGAAAAACCTCACGCAGCCACAATCATAGCATAGATCCTGTGGTCTCCCTTCAACTCTGTGTGTTGTCTATTAAAGAACAATCCCAGAAATTTACTTAGCAGTCAGTTAACAGCTAACCATTTTGCTCTTAGAAAAAGTACATTGTTCCTGTTTAAGAAAGAAAAGAGCAACTGGAGACAAAAGAAAAAACTTTACTTTTTCTATTTGTTCTTATCCCACTAGTATCTACTTCTCCTTACCGTGTATTTCTGTAAGTTCCACTGCAGTTGTGCATAAGCTGTCTGCTTCAATCTCTCCTACTTGGTTACTTTCCTGGTTACCTTCAATACATCTTGAAAAATGGAACCTAAATGTCTTTGTCATCTACTCTATTCAATTAGGAATTACATGTGGACATGAAAATATGCTAGGGCCTTTCGAGAAGTCCCCAGAATGCTGGATCACCATGAGAGAGACAGAATGAGAATTTTAAATACTTTGACATGAATAAGTAGAAGCTAAATCTTGATTAGGAACAACAAACCAGAAAGGGTCACCCTATTTCATTGGTTATTTTTTAAATAAAAGATCCACTAAAAAGTGATTTACATTTGTAAACTTTGGATGCAAAGTATGTTAAAATTTTAATCAACTAAGCCCTTGGCTTTAAGTACATTTTGACCTAAGGGAGACAACTCCCGTTATTAAAGCCATCCAAAATAAAAGCAAAAAATAAAAAAAATAATAAAATAAATAAAATAAAACAAAATAAAAGCAAAAAATATATTCTGAGTACTGCTTGAATATCCTTTCTTTATTACTATACGTATGCAGTACATCGTGATCATGTTCATCACAGAGTACCTGTACTTGTACATAACACATCTTAATTCTCTTGTCTCCTCCTGCCCTCCCTCAAACCATCTTCCTCTTCCTATTCACAAAAACATGCCTGAGTATTCTTTGGACACAAAGTCATACGTAAATTGGCAAAATGGTGTGTATCTTTTCATTTTCCATATTTGTTGTCATCTGTCATGAAAAGGGAAGAGTTGAGTCCCATTTGCATGACTTCTTTTTCGTCCAGGTTCAGTTTCAAGCAAATGGTATTGTATGCTAGGCCATGTAAGTCTGAGACTTTGTAAGACAATAGAGCAGGGAAGACTGCCGGTAAGAACTATAAGCATGTGAGATAGTTTCCTTGTAAGAGGGAAAAAAAGTCTCTAAAACGCCAGCTACCAACTTCTCCCAAGTGAGGAAAGAAATACTGTACTACTTTCTTTGTGTTGCTCTATTAAAGCAAAGGGCAAGGCAAATTGAAAGATAATTATGCTAAATTTCATCCAACTAAAATGCAGATATATCATCATTCTCATGGTTATTTTAGTTCTAAGTCTGTTAGGACCCTCAAGAGCAATAATCAGGAAGTACTCATTTTACCACATGATATTACAGTCTTTCCTTTCTTCATACATTTCACACCAATGCCTACGTTGGAAAGTTGTTTTCCTTTCCTTTTTCCAAGCTAACAAATATCTATGAAAGTCTTTGTAAATAATATTTTCTTGTTGAAGGAAATGTATTTCTACTTACTTGCTTTATAATGCTCGATGGGACCTTTCAGAGACACCTATTTCTAAACTGGCTAATGGTGTCTAAAGTCCATGTGCAAGCTGAGAAGGACCTCATTGAGGACTAAGGGAAAAGATGCTTCTCTGAATAAAAAGGGCCCAGTTCATTGCTCATTTACAGCCCCAATAAGAGAGTTAAGGTCTCTCTTTTCTGTCTTCCACCTATCCCTCCCTCCTTAAATGTTCTTTTTATTCTCACCTTGACACATATATATACAAATAAACAAGAGAGACTTATGTGTTTAAAGGCAAGGGATATTAGTCAAGAGCAAAAACTATAGATAGACAGATAGATAGATAGATATGATAGACAGACAGCTAGCTAGCTAGATACATAGACACATAGGCTAGTGCTTGAGACACTGCTCCCACAGCTGTGCAGTGCTATGCTAGCTCAGTGCAAGTAAGTCAGTTTTCGATGCCAGAGCACCTGACAGCCAGACAGGCTCCATGGAGTACCTGGGTCTTACTGAAGTCCCTACTTTGCAGCCTGGAGGAGATAGATATAAGGCACTTGTAAGAAAGCAAAAGGCAAGATTCAAAGTTTAACCCTTTCCAGACAGCCACCATGTCATCCATGTCATCCTTTCTTTTAGTCCCTGCTATCCATGTACTACTTAAGGGCTTCATGCTCCCTACTGGCTGTCTAGATCTCTTCAAGGTCACATCTTCTCCACAAATAGATATAGAAATGGTTATCAAGGTCAAAATTACAAACTCTCATTACATCTGCACTATTTTCTAACTTTGCGATCTCATTCCAGTCTCCTAGCCGAACCAAGCCTCTATTTTCTGATCTTTAGTTCAAAAGAAATAATACAAATTCTCTGCCTACTGCATAAAGTTCTTCTGAAAATCAAATGAGATTATATATGAAAACTACAATGTAGACATAAAAAAGTAATGAAAATGTTATTCTGCTGAAGTTACTCATTTCAAATTCAAGAAACAAACTGCATAGTCAATTACTCCACCCCTCCTATAATCTGCAATTTAGGAGCATAAAGAGCCATGAAAAGCAATGAAACTGATTTATTCAGATATAGAAATTCATCATGGCATTAACATTTAGGCCAGATACAGCATCCATGCTTACCTGTCTCCGAAAGCAATTTTGTAGCTTCCAGAACTTTCTCAGTATAAACCCCAGCTTCATAGTTCTCCATTTCAGCATTGATGATGTGTATGACCCGTGCTGCCCGGCCCCTGATGGCCCCTGCAGTCCGGTCTAGGGTATCCACATCCCCTTCCTGGAGGGCTATCACACATTTGTTTACATCCTCCAAAATGTGATTTTCTGTGGAGAGGACATATATATTTATATGACTTTACCTCAGTGAGAACTTAATAACCAATCTAAAATTGTTTCAACAACTTCTCTGATCTCTCACCTTGCACATTTCAGTGCATGCCTAATAACATTGAAATGGCATTTAAAGGATAGAGTTTATAATTACAATAGTAGTTGTAAAGGCTGAGAACCATCCAGAGGGCTTGTGGCATCACATAGATTGCTAGGTGCTACTTCCACAAGTTCTGAATCTGTAGCTCTGGGCTGGGGACCTAAGAAATTGAGCTTGTTTAAAGTTCCCAGGTGTTTCTTATTTGGGAACCACAGGGACAGTTACTGATGCAAATAACATGTTTTCTTCTGTTTCAGAGTTCTAGACTTATTGCCTAAGAGGGTCATTGAGGTGCTGAGGCAGCTACCATGAAGTTATCTGACCTCTTTGAATTATTTATAAACATGAACAGAGTTGAGAGTTTAAGTGTGTGTCTATTTTATCATGTTTTTATTAAGAAAAGATTTAATGGGAGTGTAGAACAAACAAATATCACCCAGTCTTTTGAAGTCATGTCATATAGAAGGTATATGCCTGGATAAAATCGATGAGGTTAAGTAGGATCATAGCGTCTGCTACAGTTAAAATGCAATCCAATCTTGTGGTTGGTTTGATCAGCTTACAATCAAAGCAAGCATTCTCCTGCCACTGAACAACTAGAAAATAAACTGGCAAGAGGTAAGGTTTTACTCTTTATGGAAAAAAGGCTTATTTTTTTAAATTGTGTTTTATCTAATAGAGAAAACACAGTCTTGGAAGTTCAGCAAGCAATGTTTTGTTTCTCACATCCAATGTGAGATTTGTAGTGATGTCCTTTGAATATTGTTCAAAAATGTAATTCTAAGGAAGTGTTTAAAATGTTTGGCACTCTATGGAGGACTATTAGTTATATTAAGTACTAATCTCTATGGTGAATAAAAGTTAAAAAAGACTAAGCCTATTTGTGACCCAATATATTAAAATTAAATGATAGTTTCTCTACTAAAACAATGATCCTAATCTAATTAAAAGACAGCAAAAATATGCTTTTATAGAAACTACATCTATTTGAAGAAAACAGGAGTAGGATTAAAGTCAGGTAACAAAAACACTACAATCAGTCAAATCGTCAACTAAATGGGCCATCAAGTTAGTCACACTGTGTGAGGAAAGTATTAATCTTACTAATGTTAGCATTTACCAATTTTTCCAAATGAACTGATAGTTTACTCTGCATTTCCCAGCCTTCCCCAATTAAACGGCCCACTTTTATTGAAAAATGAGTCACAATCCTCTCAAAATAGTAATTATACTGACATAGAATACACATAAAAGCCACTATGATTCAGAATGTTTTAAAATAGATCTATGTTCTGTTAATTTAAGCACCAACAATATACTTGAGAAAGACTTGCACTTGTTCATGTAGACATGAATGTTTTATTGAAAGACTACACACATAGCAAATACACAGGTTCTTAGGTCCCATGTGACACCTCCACGCCACACCCTCTAGCCTGGTACTGTGTATTTGCAAACACACTGGTCTAGTTTATACCAATAAGGGCAGGGAATTATTTGAAGGGAAAATCTACATGTGATTCACCTTTGCATTCCTGATACCATTGTAAAGATAGCAGGTAATCAGAGAGATGCTGAATGAAAGGATTCATTGAAAAGAAACAATGCATTACACATTGTTCTCTCAAGAGATTTTGAAGAGAATAAACTCCTGAAATGAGGATACAGAGGAAGCCCATTCTAACTAGAAAAAAATAGAGGTGGAAGTGTGTGGCGAGGACACATATATTCCAGAGATTGCATTTCAAGTAGAAACTGCCAGGTGTCTCTGATGATACACTCTAATATCAACTGTGGTACATAATCGCGTCATAAAGCATTGGAATGCAACGGACTTTGCAATAAAGTTCCTTGAAAATTTGCAACTCTACTCTTTCAGAGAAGAAATAATTTTTTTACTTAAAAAATCAATGAAAACAAAACTATTTCATTGTTATAAACCACAAAAGGCTTAATTTCCAAATTCAAACCCAAAGCTACTGTATGACTTTAAAAAAGAAAAAAATTCAAGATCTTAGAGATTTGTTTTAAAAAGAAGAAGAAGAAGAAGGCAAAGGCAAATAAAAAAGTTTTGGGCATTCAGAGTGGGGTTAATGGCTTTCTCAGATCTTACATTTCTACAATTTTGTGAGCCAAACCCAAGAATGAAACTGTCACATGGTTAACGCCAAGGCGCTCATTTTAAAGCACTATTAAAAAATGTAGTTTTTGCCCAGTGGGAAAGGTTTAAATGTTCTAATGCAGCCATTTCACACTTTTATGAGCCCAGACCACAACTGAAAATTGGTTTTGCTCCTGTAATGTTAATAGCAAGCATCAGTGATTCCCGAACCTGGTGCTTTTCCTCTGAACAAATTAAACATTCAGATACACAAGTTCAGGTAGCATGAAGAAAAAATAAAGCTATAGTCTTTTAAAAAACAAAGATCTTTGTTGTTGTTGTTGTTGTTGTTGTTGTTGTTTTTAGTAGAGTTTCCTGCTGGAATAGATATTCCCCTAAGAAGAAACCGATACCTAAGACGTCATTAATGCCATTCTAAAACACCTCCTGGGCCAAACTTGCAATTTACTGATGCAAATGTTTGGCACTAACTCAGAAAGGAGATGAGAAGTAGTTTCCTCAACTATTGGGCTGTGTCCACAGCCAACCAGCAGGAGAGTGGGCTGTGTCATTATTTGTCAAGTCCTGTCTGTGGAAAGGTGCCTGCTGCCTGATTGTCAACTCCAAAGGCATGCTCCAGCAGGCTCTGCCAACCTGGCTGCCTGACAGCTCCTGTTCATTTTCCTGTCATGGCTTGCCGAGGCATTTGTACCACTCAGGTTGGACTGCACAGTGTTATCAGCGGGAGCCAAAGCCTTTTCTTGTTGCTGGTAATAATGAGATGCACAATGGAAGGGCAGGGAGAAAAGTAGCAAAGAGGCAAGGCTGGGGGAAGGAAATTAAGAAAAGCTTTGTAGCGTTCAAAAAGTCAGAGATAAGACCTCTCACCTTGCTTCTCCCCACCCTCAGAAATTCATGTACATGCATTTAAAGAAAAGGGTAAGCGGGCAGAGCTTTAAGTTCTGGAATATTTCTCTGCTTGAAAAAAATACCTTATAGGTATTTCCTATTCACTTGTAGGTAGAAGGAAACTCCAAGGAAGGTTTCCGGGGGAAATTAGTTTCGTTGTAAGAGATCTGAGGTAGGGTAGGAAGGCCAGGAATGGGGCACTGCAGTCATCTTGCAAAATCAAGCAGGTATTAGAAAGAGTCTGAGTATCTATGGCTACCTTTCTATTCCCCAGCACCCAGATCTTCAACATCCTTATCTAAACAACCTCTAGGCATGTTTGAAGCTGCATTTTGGGGAGTATCTCTTGTAATGTTAGGATTTAGTCAACAACACAACAAATGTTCTAGGAATTGTATACTAAATTCTTTTATTGGTCATTGCAGATTCAGAGCGACAGTTAAGTGCATAGACAGGATATATATATATGGGTAAAACATACTTGTTTTCTGGAAGAGATTAAAACTTACAATGAAGATGCCAGACGTGGGAAAAGAGACCTAAAATGAAAGTAGGCAGCAAGAGAAGAAAATTTCCTTTCTTTCTTGACTTACTGAAAGCAACAGTTTCTCAAAAGAAGGTGATACATGTTCATATCATTTCTTCCAAGTTTCCTACATTTTCACTGGCTCTGTTCTCAAAGGATGACTTGGAACACTAACACCTATTTTACAGAATTTTGCTGAGAATTCAAACAAATAGCAGCGAGTCAGGCAAGTTATGTACCACAAGCAGGTGAGCTAGTTTTCCCAATCTGCCTTGTCTTCTCCTCCATCAAGAGAAAGCTAGCTTTTCGATCACCCATTGAATCCATAGAGTTAACACCACTTCTTGAGGCTCAAGCCTCCAGTGGAAATTCATTGTCTATTTTTCATAAGGAAGAAAGACTGGAACTAGGAAGATGACTACAACATGGCAGCCTTCCTATAGAAACCCCCCCATATAGCTGAAGTCACTGTTCTGTTTGCCTACTTCCCCTCGGCAGCAATGTGATCTCTCCCTCTCAGGCCTCAGTCTGCCGAAGGCTGGCCAGGCCAGGTGTAGTACTGGATGAGCTGGTAGATGCCAGTTGCACACACCTGTGGGTAGAACCAACACCTGACCAGTTCAAATTTCCAAGGGTCCCTTCGCTCTTTTAATGCCTCAGAAAAAAATGGTGGATGTTTCCTGTGACCTTCTTTCCACAGGGAGCCTTCTAGTTGAACTGGCCAAATATGGTTGGTTAAAACGATTTGGAAAAAAAAGTCCCTTTGTTGGCCAGAAGTCTAACGTTATGAACAGCACGATAATACTGTTAACAGTCAAAATGACTTCACAGGTATCCAAACTGACTGGCCTCCTCTGGTCTGGCTTCACTGACAATGAAGAAAGTTACAATTACAGTGGTGCAAGTTCTATTTTCTTGCTCTCACTTCCTGTGCAACCTCACAGACCCGTGCTCCCATGCACCTTCTAGTCCACTCATTCTATGGCTGCTGTTTCTGCCGGCCCATAACAAAACCTTTTAATGGCCATTTCATTGGAAACATGAGCCAAATAACATAGCAAAACAGAAATAACTGATTCTTGTGGTTGAGACACAAACCAGATACAGTAACCAGCTCCACATTCCATAACCCTTTTACACCTGGGTGATTGAGATGTATGGAAAATTCACCCTGCTTAAAAAGATCAAACAAATAAACAACCAAAAAGCTATAGAAAGTAAAAAGGAGTCTAGCCCCTTTAAGAGATCTGCTTAGGTTCTGACGTGTTTATCAGGTGTTTTTCCCTCTAATGCTTTGACTCAGTGTCTTGAAATAAGAATTTTCAAGAGGGTGTTCTAATCACATTTGTAGAGATGACTGAATGCTCAAAGGACCAAGGAGAGCCCTTTGATTGCAGACCCATGACATCTACGAGACACTTCTTATCTCATCCTGTTATGCTTGGCCAGAGACTGTGTGGTACCTGAGACAGAGAGGAAGTCATCCACCGAGGTGATGTCATCCACGGCCTCCGTCAGCACTCGGACCTGCTTCTCCCACTGGTCTTTGAAGACGTCCATGTTATCCTGAGCAACTTTGCTCTGTGGTCGGGCAGCCAGCGTGAGAGCAGCATTGATGACCTATTCATCAGAGAGAATCAAGAGACGGGATGAGCAAACCTTTCAAAAGGAGAAGCAGGGCAAAACCATGTTGAAACCATGCACCCTGATAAATGAGGTGTGAGGGTCCTGGACAATCCAAAACATGAAAGATATAGTAGCTTATAAAATACCTGTAGTGTTTGTTTTGCTTTTTCCATTTAAGAAACAGTCATTAGTCTCAAATTTCAAAAAAGTATTGACTATATAATGTCATTTACTTAGTGCCAATATGGGAGAAATATAACTCCTGCTTTCTACATGTGAAAGCATATAATTTACTTATTGGGACGAGGTAAAGAGCTATGAAGCACTTTAATCAAAACCCAGAGCAAACAGAACAAAGTCTGTTTAAGTGGAAAAGGCGATAATTGCCACAGTGATTCTGAATACACGGAGTGATAAGAAAAAGCTTTTGAGGAAGGTAGAACTTTAAACAGCCCAGGATTGATGGACAACATTTTCCATTTGGAAGAACTAAGGCAAAGAAAGAAGTGAGAGCCTGAATGGACAGGTTCCCAGATGTGAAGTCACCAAAAGGCCTTTGAAACGAAGTGCAGGCTTACCTGGGGACACAGGCTGTCGATCTGGGTGGCCGCCATGCGGACTAATTTCACCCCTTCCTCGTTGTTGGAGATGGAACAAGCTAGGTTGGCAACCTGCAATGAAGAAAACTCCAGTAAAAATCTTGTTAGGGCAAAAGCAAGTATTCCTTGTAGCTCTTCTGGAAAATGTCACTTCCAGGAGAATGCTTTCCCAAGCACGATAAGCAAACCCTTCTGCACAAAGCCAAATATTACTGCTTCATATGCTAATGTAGGCATTTCTGCCAGACCAGACTGCTTGCTAATAGCAAATTATTGCTTCAAGATTCTTAAGTGTACAAAATGATACATTTTAACAGAGTTGCTTTGAACTGCTCTGCCCTATGGGATGCCCTGGTCTGCCTGCACTCTCTCATCAACCCTCTGTGATTCAGCACGGGGAGCAGAACAACAGTGCTTAACTTCAACCAGGGAGAGAAATGCTACAGGCAATGCTTTGGATTTGAGAGATACTCACTGCATATGAAAATCAGAATGCTCTGCCCACAGGATCCCAGATCTGACTAAAAGTGCTAGTCTACCCGTAGCCAACGCAAATGCATTCCGGGACAGTTGAGAAATGTGTAGAAAATGCAGGTATGACTCAACAGGCCCTGATGGAATATGTAAAAAATTAGAGTGTGCAAATGTACCATAAAGGAACACAAACTTGGTTTTTCAAAAACACTATTCAAGCCAAAACAGCGGAACTAAGTTGAAGTTCCTAGGTCAGGCAGTTCAATCTATGTTATTCCTTCTTATCAAGGAGTCAGAGTTGGCAATACAAGGTTAGATTGATTGGCCCAGGTCAATAGCACACAAAGCTACCATCAAAACGCTGATCAGTTCCATCATGCCGGTGTGGAGAAGACAAGAGTTAAAGGATTAGAAAGGTCAAAGGAGAAGAGCACAGCAAGGGCCAGGGGCAGCAGGGCAAATAGAACAAGCGATTAAGCCAGTGACAACCCCCTGGAGCCTCCTGGCTATGGGTCTTTTTGTATCAGCTCTAGTTTTTGAGACCAGGCTTCTTTGCCAGAGAGATGTCGGGAGATATTAAAAGGTACATGTGTACACAGCTTAGCATGAAAGAGAATTCAGTGAGCAGAGCAGAGAAGGGGTGAGCACCGAAGTAGCAACCACTGGGCTCCATCCCGAAGCAGCTGTGTAACCACTTTGCTCTCCAAGGGCTGCTTTTTGGTCAGTGACAAGAGACAGGGAGATGGCAACAAAGGTTACCATCGTAAAGCATTAGCACACGAATCCCTTTTCCAAGTTTTTAAGAGCAATGATGGATGCCTTGTGCCTATTAGAGTGATAGTATGTACTGGAAGTCATCCTTTAAATGAGTTACAAACATGAACATGTTTCCCACAGTCTAGACTTTACCTTTGATGCTTCAGAAAATTTCCATTATATTTAGTTTTTGAAATAAGTCTGAGAAAAACAAATATAAATTGTTGTGCTCACGCAAAGGAAAGCATGCTCAATTCCCGGGGGTCCTAAACGTTTTTGGTAGCTACACAGGGACTAGTAATGCAAGTCTCTTAACTTCTACTTCCTTTTGATATATCGTATTGTCTCCATTATGCTGCATCTTGTTTAATCTTTGTTACATTTGTACTCTATATTTTCATTCATTTACATTCTTTCTGCTTCAATTTTTAGTAGGACATGTTTGTAGTATCTCCTGACTACACTCCTCATAGGGACATGATACATACATGTAACACATCTTAGTTCTTTTTTCATCCTGGCTCTTCCCTCTCTTCCAACTCTTGGTCCCCTTCTCTTTTGAAAAAGATCTATGGCCCCAGTTCCAATTTTTTATTTTGCTTTTCTTTTATAATTTGGTTTTCTTATATAAGAGAAACCATCAAATATTTAAGTGTGAACAATTTATATTACTTAAATCTTGGAAGCAGCTTGTACATCCCTTGACAAGTCAATGGATAAAGTGTAGTATTTATACACATCGGAGTACTATTCCACCATAAAGGAGGATAAATGAGTCTTTTGTAGAAAAATGGATGAATCTTGACACTATAATGTGAAATAAAATAAATCATTTTATATTTTACATGCCTAATTCCATATGTGCCACATAGATATTCTACATATGTGTTTATGGAATAAATGAAAGAGTAGCTTTTAAATTGAATAGAACCTTTTTATATAGTGGTGATCTGGAATACTTGCCACATGACAGCTACTCAAAGGTAAGGCTGAATTATGCCACAATTTGGCTAGGCAATTTTTTCATCTTACCTTCTAATAGATGTCTACCAACTGTATTGGTGTTAAACGATGGTTCCTACACCCTGGTCCTTGTGAGTAACACAACCCACAACAACACAAAACAACATCTCTATCCATAGTGGCATGAAAAAATCAGGATGGCTTCTGCAATTTTCCAGAAGAGTATATTTAATTTAAAGTTCTATCTTTTAACCTTCAGGTAAATTCCTCATACATCAGCTGTTCAACAAGTTTTCATTCTGTGAAATGATGGTTTTGTTTTCTTTTGTTTGTTTGTGCTTTTTTGTTTTGGGGGTTTTTTGATGGTTTTGGATGATGGCTGTGCTGGCCCATTACCATTCCTGCATGGTGGCTGAGAAGGTTCTGAGATAACGTTTTTGAAAGTAGTGGACGATGGCTGAAAAGTGTGACATAGCAGCATGAAAACTGAAAATTCTGCAGGAGCCAAGACTGAGGTCAATATTTTCTTGAATCGCTGTAAGAAAAGTGAGAAAACGCCAGCACTGAAAATAAAATAGAGACTCTACACTGAGGTTTCAACGACTTCTAACATAAAGAAAGACAGAAAGACCCAGCCATCATTCATTTCTTGGAACGTCATACTCTACACGTGAGATGTTCTTGCAAGAAAAGAAGTACTCAGTTTGTAAGATAAACTCAGAATTGTAAAAAACAAAAAAATAAAAATAAATAAATAAGACCATGTAGCTGATATCGTGAAAACATTGATGGTAAAATACTGGTGAGAAAAAAAAAAATCATGTACCTTATTTGTGTCCTAAATACAAGAAAGCAAAGCCTAATGACTAAGTTAATAAATGCACAACTAAAAGTGCATTTGTGAAACCACTGAGGGAATTTAAATATCTGACATTATGGAATTATTACTATTTTAAAGCATGTTAATATTATAGTGCACTGGTAACTTTATAAAAAAGAGGCCCTAGCTTTTCTAGACACACAATCTAGATGTTAAAGGATGAAAGATGTTTAGCATTTGCTTCAAAACTATCAGACATCAGGTGGAGGTCAAGATTTGGGTCAGGGCATTCAGAACCCTAACAAGATAGAAGATTTGGGCATGGCAGAGCTAGCTGGAGAAGGAGGCAGGACTTGTTAATTACAAGATCCCTTAGTTTATAACTGTTGGACATGCTAATATTTGATGTTCCATTATACATTCTCTACTATGGAACATGCTTGAGTTTTTCCACAAAAAATCACCACAGACTATCACATCACCAGCGAGGGGAAGACTTGTCTTGCTTCTATGTGAATTTCCAGGGAGCACTGTACAACCAGAGAGAGTATCCTCGGGCAGTGAGGCTTGCAGATAATGAAGAGCCCCACTCGGACAGGGAAGAGCATTACTGTAAACCTCAGTCACAACTCCAAGGACCCCGGGTGTTCCCATGCATCTGGCTATGGTCACTATGTGGAAACTCAGACAGACCCTGAGAACTGAGGACTGGGAAGAACTAGACTCTTGAAGCAAGATGTCAACTAGTAATATCCACATGCCAACAATCAGTTTCTCATCGTGTGCTTTTTTAAATGTTTTCTCATTGTGAAAGCGTTTAGGCAAACTCTGATGTGACTTAGGCCTAATGTGGGAAAGATATTTCCCAGCAGAATCTTAGTAGGGAGAACAGTGCTAGTGACACTTGCCAAAAATAAAAAGCTGGCAACTCTTGATAGCCCTCCAATTATTTATTCTCTTTAATTTTATTGATTGACAAGTCCTACAGTCTGGCAGCCTCCACTCTGCCAGGTACTCCTGCTGTTTAATTCCACTTAAAATCAGAATTTCATTTACCATGTATGCTGAAACATTCTGAAAATACTTTCAATACAATACTGAGGATTGCAGGATCTCCAAAGGCAGGCTTGTGTATTTTAAATTGGTCATGGACTCCATCCAATCCCCTCCCTTCCTCATTTGCCTTCGGTTCCCTTTTCTTTGCTTCTTGTTGGAATAACTGCATCATGGTGACTCTGAACACAGTTTTATTGTATTGTGATTTCCAAACTTCTGTCAGCAAATCCCCTATGCTTTCCTCTTCGAAGCAGCTTTAATCAAAATGCAGCTGGAAAGAGCAGCTAGTATTTCAACATTAGTCCAAATAGACTGCGCACAGTAGGTACTGGATACTTAATTGCAATTATCTGCCCTTTATCTACAGCTCTGATGTGAGCATACCACAAACTCTTTACAAAATAAACTGTTTTTTGCAAAGCACAGTATTTTCTCCAGAAGACCAATTTCACATGATGGGTGGAAGGAATGAGGAAAGGAATAGTTAGCTATAATCATTAGACAATTGAAAACATTTATGTGAGTTAAAAACTCAGATAATAGAATAGTAATAAACTGTAACCCAAAAGACACCAAACAAAACGATTTAGCCAATAGGATTTGGGAACTTGGTTAAGACAATCATGCAGGTAACATTTATGGGATATATATACTTAACAGGTTTGAGTCTTATCTCCATTCTTGAATTCTTGATAGCCTAACTAAGGATATAAGAGTGGAAGCTTAGAAAATAATAAAGCACATAGCTGGGTGTTAAATTGAGGGTTATATAAACTGCTAGGGGGTTTCTGAAAGTGAATTAGCCCACAAGTACAGGTGGTGAGCCCCTTGGCGAACTAACTGAACTAAATTCCTGTCAATCTGCTGTGAATAGAAACCCAGGTTCATAATTCTGGACAGCATAAAGGGTTGGAGGAAGTAAAAGCTACAAAAACAGGGTCTTCTTGATCTGACTTAATGGCTTAGCAACAAAATATCCTGAGAGGAGGACTGTTGCGAGTTTGAAACCAGCCTGGGCTAAAAAGTGAGCTCAGGGCCAGCCTGAACTGCATAGCGAAATCCTCCCTCAAAAAGACCAAAAAAAAAATGATACCCAGAGAAAAAACAGGAAGTTTAGCAAGCATCACCAAATTGTGTGCTGCTGACGATGTAAATTTAAGAAAAAAACTCATCAGCACCTCTACAGGAATCACTAAGCAAAGTATGGAGAGGTAAATTACAAATCTTACAATACTTTTTTCTGATTCATTTAGTCCAATATTCTGCCTACTTGATGATTATGCATTTTTTTTCCTCATTGGGAGGCACCATGTGTAAGTAGGTGAAGCAAATAATAATATTATTAACAGACATAGACAGAAAAGCCTGCAAGGAGAGTTGATGTTGCTCCTGCCCCGTAATCTACTTCCTGAAGTGAGTTTCCGTGACTTTTGGCACCCATTCTCAAACCCTTTAACACAGGTCTTTTCTAACCAAATCCAGAGTGGCAATGAGCCTGAGACACTGATGGGAAAGTTCACTTTGCAAAAATACGAAACATGAATTATATTGTGACCATTTAAAACGTAAGGGGTTTTGTGTGTTTGGGGTTTTCTGTTGTCATTACTGTTATTCAAGCTGCAACCCGAACCCAGGGCCTGAAGTTTCACTCTCAGGCGATGTAAGATGAGTTTCCTCACCAAACTGTGAGCAGCTCACAGCGGCGGAGGGGCAGTGATTCATGTATGGGCGAATCGTTTTGTGTGGACACTGCTGTACAAGTCAACTCTGTCTCAAGAATGCCTCAAAAATGTCTTGAAGAGTAAGCTTCAATTATACACCAAAACCCCCATTAAGAATGTATTTATGTATTTAGTCTAAAGTGATAGGAGGTACATTAGGGAAAAAAATGGGATGCATTTTCTCCTTCTCTGTCCCTGGAGATCAAATTACATTTTTAATATATTTGTGTTTCTGTTCAATTCCAATCACAGCACATATGCAGTACATTCAACTCCCAAATGCTGTATCATTTCTTAACTTTTACAGCTTCAGGCATCATATTGTTGGGGTTTTTGTTGAGGTTGTTGTTTTTTGGGGGGTACTGGGAATCAAACTCAGGATCTCACACTCAGGATCAGACACTGTGCCATTGAGCTAAATCCCTGGCCTCCCATATAGATATTTTAAGAACACACTCTTGAAATAAAACTGAATAGCAATGCAGAAGTCAATATAGCACTTACTCCCTTGTGTTCATATTTCATCATCATTGTAAATTTGAGAATAAAATAAGCTCATTTACTATTAAAAGGAAAATAAATTTACAGTCACCAGTCATCTGGCTGTATGAAGCCATAGACAGCAGAGATGATAGCATGAATTCTATGCAAACTTTTACCTTCCCTGTCCATCCTGGCAGTGAGGGGTGCTACAGTCTCTGTCTGAAGTTTTATTTACTTATGTGCATTGATATAATTAGCACAGAAAAGATAGATAGACAGACAGACATATATGTATATGTCTACTTTACATGGAACTCAAAGGTCCTTCAGCAGAAGCCTCCTGTATGACAGAGGGAATTTATGAGTCAGTGTGAGATGAAATGATATACCTTCTTGATAACTTTGGGTGGAAAGACAAAAGCAGCTGTAAAGACAGGGATTTGGGTTTAAGGAGACAGTGGATTTTGACAGACACAGACATGAAAGCCAAATTATTTGGCTGCTACAAAGAATTTTGTAGAAGCATGCCCCCTTCATGTTGAATGGTTGTGGAATCCCTTTACAATGCAGGGGCTGTACACTGGGATGAGTTTATCAGTCTGATTTCTAGACACAGGTTCTGAAAGATCGGCGAGTCTTATACACTAAGTATAATTGGATGGAGGATGGATGGATCAGTAGCCGACCACAGTTGGGGAACAGCATGCAGATATTAAGGGATAAGAGGGACTAGAAAGCCTTTGTTTTCTTGCTTTGGTTGTAAATGACCTCTCTGAAGGGTCAGGCACTCTTGATTATTCTATACACTTATAATTTTTTAAATCATGTAATTGCTGAGAGCTTGTTCTGTTATTCTTGCCAGCTGAGCAAGATGTTTCCCATCTCGGAGCCTCAATTGCCTCAATTATAAAATGCAAGTTAATCACAGCCTTTGCCTTATAAAGTGGCTACAAGATTAAAATGAAAAATGGACCAGGGAAGATCTGACAAATATTATTTTCATACTCTGTATTGAAAGGTCACTACAAAATAAATATGTTAACAATAACAAACAGCCACTGATTTACTTAGGCATTCAGTAAATACTAATTGAGTGTCTATATACACTAAATATCAAAATTACAAGTTAAATATTATTCATGCCTTAGCAAAGCTTATATGTTTTTAAGAAGACAATTTAACAAATAAAGTTATAGCTCGATATCTGTGGGAGTGAGTTCCAAGTTCTTCCATAAAATGGTATAGTATCTGCATATAAACCATGTACATCCTACCTATTCCTTAAATTATCCCTGGATTACTTTTAATACCTATTACAATGTAAACATTATGTAGATACTTATTATGTTGTATTGTTTAGGAAATAAAGGCAAAAAAAGTACATATTCAGTATGGATGCAATTTTTCTACAACTGCCTTTAGACTGTGGATAGTTGAACTTATGATCAGAGAAACTGTAGAGACAGAGGCCCAGTTTTAAAGTGTTTTAACTACCAAGGAAATAAAGAGGAGCTATTACAAAGGAAGGTCTACTTTCTTTATGGTAATTGGCATAGTTTAGCCCAAAATTATGTTTAGTTTGTATAAAGTTGTAACCTCAGAATATCATTTTTCTCACTGCTCCTCATTGCTGATTACATGCAGATATTTTCTATATTTTCCAAATACTTATAAACATTACATTTAATGATTAGAATTTACTAAAGTCGTTGTGTGCCTAGTTGGTAAATCATACATTTAGGTGAGTCTCCAGTACATTTGCTGTCACAGAAATAAAGCAACATATGTCTTTAGGTATCTCACTTTTGCTCATGAGAGAAGGGAAACGTCTCCATGAAGGAGACTGTTAGGTCCCGTGTGTGCAGATGGCCACAGAGCTTGCCGAAAGCTCCCAGCATCGAGAAAACTGTCAGTTCTCTGTGATACCAGCCTTGTACCCATATCCTTCCTACTGTGTCTCCCTGACTTCTCTACCCGCTTATCATCTGAATGAACTTCCAACTATTCATTCTGTAAATTGTAAGTGGAAATCAGGATTGCTGAAAAAGGTACTTCATGTTACTCCAGGTCCACTATGCATTCTCCAAAGACAGAAACCTCCAAACACCCTGCACATAGCTGAGACCATGTTGTCCAATTGCAATGTTTTGACTTTACTAAATCCTGCAAATTCCTTTCATGTTGTAGAAACAAGAGAACTGTTCAGTTTACTACAACTCTGTCCTATCTAAGAGGGAAGTGGGAATAGTTATATGTTCCCTGTGCCATGCTTTTTTTTTTTTTTTTTTTTTTTTTTGCAGTCTAGCATTAAATCAGCAGTGAGCAACTAATCCGAAATGTAGTAGGTACAACAGCCTGCCACATGAACTGCAAAGCAAATTCTTCATGGTCCCACCAGGCTTCGCCCCCTTGCCTGTCATTGTAAACCTAGGACAACACTAATCTCTATTTCTAGGGCTCTTCTGGGATGCAAAACAGCTCTTTTGCTTGTGTTCTTCAGGACATATACACACCATCATGCGCAAATACCATTTGCATGCCTCCACCTAAATTAAAGTGATCAGTCTGCCCCGGTGACTTTAATGGTGGTAATCACCAGCTCACATTCATGAACAAATTGATGTGCCTGCTTCATAGCTGAATCACTCAGCATAAATCTATACTCTTCATATATAAAAACCTCAGTGACTTAAAATGACTCAATAAAACATCACCTAATGCTGTCTCAAAACTGCTTCATCAATAATGTGTGGTTATGGGAAAAGGACAGGGAGGCTTATCATTGTGTTATCTAAACCGAGACCGTGAATGTAATGCCTTTTTAATTACTAAAGGCCCCCTCAACTATGTTCTCTCCATTTTCACATGAAAGAATTAAGGTATTATTACTCTCTACTATCATTTTTTTTTCTTAGAGTCTCAGGTAAGTAAACAAAGTCCTCACTTTTCCAGTGAATAAAACACACTGATCTTCATATATGTGGGCTGCATAGTAGGAGGATGGGCACTGTAGTTTCTGTCTCAGTTGATGGCGAAGAGCTGCACTGAACCATCCGGTGCCTGACATTTAGCAGGTGCCAAGGAATGTTTGCAGAATGAAGCTCCAGATGAATAAATGTGTGCAGGGACTCTCTATAGCCTCACATATTTCAAGCAGGCAAGAGGAAGGGTGAAGTCAAAGCGGTCTCTACAGCGCTTAATGGATCTCACTCACTCTAACTCATACTGGGTCTATGACTTCAGCCTCCTAAGCATAGTACTCCAACTTAATGAGGGCGATAGTTGGGAAAACTATCTATGTCTTAGGTTGTCTTTTGGAGGGATGGCGGGAGGGGCTGTGCCTCTCCCAAGCAACTCAGCATTCTGGCAAGATACATTTTAAGATCCTCATGTCCTCAAAGACTTTCCATTCACACTGACCAGTAGGAAAGCTCCCTCATCGAAACTCCTTCAGGCTTAGTGCTTGCATCATTGATTACTATTTAGCACCTACTGCAGGATGGAGATGGGTAGACATAGACATAAATATGGAACTGGATAAACACCATGCATCTTCAGGTAAATGTCAGCAACCTCTTTGAGGATCCCGGGTGAGTTATATTAACCTTGGTGTGCCCCATGGATCCCTATGTAAGGCTTTGCATTCAGCCAGTAGAAATGGGGTGTCCAGGAAGCCTGGCTACCCTGGGTGTTTTAACTCCTTTTCTCATTTGCCCTTATCTTCCCTGAGTGCTGCTCTCTTTAAGTTGATTGTTTGCTCAGCAAAGTATGTTGTCTAATTACTCAAACTATTCACTGAGGTCATATTTTTCTCCATAGAGGTAATACAACAATTTGACCCAATTAAGATGTTCCTGAGTCTTCACAAACTTCGAAAGACAAGTACACTGCACAAACTTCAGGTTTTCCAGACAAGTCTTTGGGAAAATATGACTAAGATTTTTCCTACTCCAGCTTCATCTAAAAATTCTTTTAAATTTCTTTTCTCACATGGTCATCTGTGTTTATTTTATAAATAAAGTTTCCTGGAACAAATCTTTGTCTGTTTACATGTAATCTACAAGTGCATTTGCCCTGCAATGGTAGAGTCGAGTAGAGTTGAGTAGTGATGACAAAGATTATGTATATGACACATGGGCCCAAAATAGCTACTATCTAGACTTTTATAGAAAACGATTGCCAACTTCTTCTTTAAATGGAAAGTTGGGCAGAATCAGCTATTCAGTTCCATCAGACCTGTCAAATTTGCCAATGTATCTTCATAGCAAGAAACAGGACAGGTATCAAACTATGGTATTTATAACGCAAGTACATTTTTCACAGTTAAATGTATTAGGGAGGGGCACATGTTTGTAATAAATAAAAATGGGTATTCATAGGTCTACTTAATGAAACTGAAAAAAACTTATTGAGAGTATGTCTTGTTTACTTTTCTCTCATTGCTGAGACAAAATACCCAATGCCCAAAATGAAGGAAGGAAAGGTTTACTTAGCTTACAGTTTGTGAAGGTTTCAGTCCATATTTGGCTGGTTCTGAGGCAGAATGGCACATGGCAGAGGGCAAACGTTCATGGCAGCAGAGCACAGCAAAACAACCACAACAAAAGGGAGGAATGGACACAAGCAGCCTCTTTTGTTCACTTACAATGTCAACAGGCTACCCCCACCCAGGGGTGTGTAGCTCTCACACAGTCTCCATGCCCTCCTCTTCCACAGGCTCAGAATGTGTACAAAGTAAGCACCCTGGCTTCCTGCTGAGTCACTCAGCCAAACCTCTAGACTCCCCAAGTTGACACAATGTATCAAACATGACAGAGTAGAAGGGGGTGAGCCTGGGGTAGTACTCCCAGGACGACCCCTAGGATACACTCTACTACCCCAAGCATTACAAAACATTCTGCTGGTGAGAAAGAAAAGCAAGTCTGAGTTGACAATACTGTGTGGCTTTACGCCCAGCATAGCCTGCCAGTCATCCCTTCCCGAAACTAGAAGCTCACTCCAGAGGCCTCTTTAAATTAATCAGGTTAGTCATTTCGAAGCCTTTCATCTACAGCTGCTTGGAAATCTACTGCATCTTTCACCACTCCCTGTTTCACATAGTCCCTTGAGACCTGCTGTCCAGTTCTGGCTTTAGCTATCGGCACAGTTGGCCCAGCACAACTCTGGAGTATATTCACAGGGGATAACTCTTCCTGGAGGCTGTCTGGCCAAACCTTGTACCTGGACACATTGCAATGGACACTGGTCAGAGGAGAACGAGGAATTGGCATTATGTCCCACAGCTTCTGATGATTGCAAGGCGATCACGATGATCATGTGTGGGGAGATTATCCTCATCCTTTGCTACACGGATGAAAGCCGTTGAAGAAATGACTGTCAAGCACTCTCGATTGTATTAACAGCTTCTGCTCAGCCCCTGAGACTTGGCAATGCTCCCTCCTCCTGCTTACGTTGCCTCCTAGAATCTTCCCCAGCTCAGGTCCTCATACCAACTTGCCCTGGGCTGTCTGTGCTCACTCACCATTTCTTCTTTTCATAGTTTCTCATCCATTCTTCAAGTGCCCTCATTATGCTTCAGTTTTCCCTTTGTGCCCAAGTTTGTTTGGCTGAAAAGCATCTCTCCCTTGTGCCTTGCCTTCCCTGTGCAGCCAAACCCACCCATTTGCAGACTAAATCACATTTCCGGTCCCTCTGTCTCCTGAGGACACTGGAAAGAGAGGCTATCGGGAAGTTCTTCATGTGTGCTATATCGGGGCCATTGCACAGTTCAAGAAAAACCCTCCATGTGTCACACTGCTGTCTCGGATACTCCAGAACCTTCCTCACAGGTGCTAAAACACATCCCAGGTCTGCTCAGGCTATTTGCCTTTACATTCTCCTTTGCGTAACAGCTCTCCTAAGTATTTTTTCCTGGCTGACATCCCTAACTCCGCATGCTCTTCCCCTACATTCAACAGACTGGCTGAAGCAGTTATAGCTCCTTCATGCATCTGTCCTGCAAGACTCACAGGTGCTTAGACAAAGCCTCATGGCTTCATCTAACACATTCACAAGTCTCTCCAGGTTAGAAAAATCCCCTATCACGTGTCATGTCTTCTAGATGCCACAAGCCCTTGCTGATGCCTACAAATATGAGAGTGGCTTTCCAGACACTGAAAGCAAAAACCAGTGTTTCTATGATGCCAGAGAAAGAGAAAGAGCAATGCCAGAGAGTGGGCGACAGGCCTGTACTTTGTAACCTGAGACTCCTCTTAGGAAGGGGCCCTGGACATGAAATCCTTTTTCTTCCAGTGTGACTTTCAAATAGCCACTTATGCTGCCCTGGGCAAGCAGATACCATTGTTGCAGTCCAGAGTCCAGCGCCAGGTATGATGCATAGATGCACCTTGGTTTCATCTTCAGGCCCTCAGGAGACCACAGCCAGGTGTAGCAGGAAGGAGCAGCTACACCACACAAAATTACATGGGATCTTCCAGCCAAGGTTGTTCTTATGACCAATGCCAGCAAGAGCATGCCTGGTCCCACAGTGCCCTTCAATGGAGCCTCAGCTCACCAACTTGCTACAAGAGGACTATTTAGCTTCCATTCTTAGGCTGTCCTTTTTTATGTCCTAGCTCAATCAGTCATCCAAGTGAAGGGCCAGGCAGCTTGACCTTTCAATTTACATGTGAAATAAAGCTAAAGATGGCATCTAACATTCCTGGGAAGGAGCAGATAATGAGGTGCTTCTGTACATTTTGCTTCTCTTTAGCTTTGTGCTCTCCAGGCAGCCAGTTTTGTTGTTGTCATTTTGTTTTGTTTTTTAATCCTGGGATTTTGCCACAGATAGACTTTGCAGCTATGTCTTGGAACCAAGATTTAGCAAGCACGCTAAGAGTGGGGCCTCCAATAACGTTGCATGTGTGTGCACAGAAGAAGAAACGGGGTGAAGAAAGGCCATGAGGGTATCTGAGAGTCTTCCTCCATGTTTAAGTGCTTAGCTCAGTAAGCAGAAATTTTGATTACAACATTTCCTGAACCCTCAATAAAATTTTAAAAGATTTACTATCTACTGGTTCACAACACAATTAATATGCACAGAAATGTGTACATTTTTTCCTGCTGGCATTATTTACTGATGAGATGTGAATGACAGGTGTGCCGATGGGCCTAAGGAGGGTAGTGAGTTGTGTGTCTATCCTCTTCAAGCTAAGAATAGTCAGAGAAGTATGTCAGACTCTATTTGGTCCATAAAGCCCCAAATGGTTACTGCTCAGAGCACTGTTTGCTGATCCTTGAAGGGTGATTTTACTACTATAAGTAAGAAGCCTTGTGGTGTTTGTCTGCATAGCAATTAAGGTTTCAGTTTCCCCCAGTGCTATTCCCGGCTGTCTTTGCCTCAGACCAGGAGCTCTCAGTACTCACACCATTTCCCAAACCTTTATCTGGTAATGCCCTGCAAAGGCGAGTATCTCTTTATTCCTTTCCTCTTCATAGTTCTGTTTATTTTCATTTACCCGAACTCTGTGTCACCATTCATTATTTCACCAGATACAGCTCATCCAGAATCTAATTTGTCTTCAAAACGAAAGAAGTTTGGAAGTCTGAAAAAGTTCCAAAGAAGATGTCAGAGGCTCTTAAAGGAAGTCACGAAGAACCAGTGCTAAACCTGAATGAAAGGCAGGCTGTTTAGAATACGGGCCAAAATGGCCTGGGGTTGTGCTTAGAATAGTGTACTTTAGGATGAATATTTCAGGGAGGAGAGGGAGGCTACACCCTGTATGTACTAGCACCCATCAGATTCATACTAGTGCCTGAAAGGTGGAGCCTGGATCATTTTGGGTGAGACAGAGTTGGCTTTGCTACTCACATCACTGTCCACTGGCCAGTGTCAAGGGCAAGGCCTGTAAGCTTGTTAAAAAAAAAACCAGAACAGGCTGTCCTTGGCCTATCCAATCAAACTCTATATTTTACAAGTTCCACGGGTATGTCAGACTTTGTTAAGTAGGGGGGTGATGCAATCAGTATGAGATGGGGAAGTGGGTAGTTCTGTCGCATGATAAAGTTAATTACTCTCTTTAATATTTAATGATGCCTCACTATCTTGATAAGAATTTTTGTAAGATATCAAGCAACCAGCAAGTGTTCCATAGGAGATTAGTTCCTGTCATATAAATGAGCCATCACCCTGCATTAAGTACTATGCTTGGCCAGGAAAATCATGTGACACAGGTTTTTTACTTAACTCATAAAAATCTAGTTTCTTTTTCTCAGGAAATGACTTAACATAGGAAGTCAATGACCACAGAAAGTCAACAATCAGCTCTGACAGAAATGCACAATGTGTAATTCATGAAGGACTTTAGAAATCCTCTACTCCAAAGGTCCTATCCTACATGCACATTCTAACCATCTGGAAAGTTAAAGTAAAACTAGCAACACCATACTCTTAGATCTACAGATTCTAGAGTGAGCTTTGTGTACTCATGGAACACCTTTCTTGGATTATTCAAATATATAGCCAAGGCTGAGAATCATAGATGTAGCTCTAACAAACTCTCTTTCCTTTTCTCACTTGCCTCACAACTCCATTTTCCAAAAAGGACTTTATTCCAAATGTTGTTGGCAACTAAGTTAGATAGAAATATTATAGACAGTCAGACAGAGCTAGGCCCTTGAAGGAACCAGTGCGAAAGAGGAGATGCCTTGCAACTTGTGGGGGAGACAGGTATCTCCAGCTGAGAGCCAGACTTCAAGACAAAAGATAAGAAGATGGCGACCAGGTGAGCAGCAAAGGAGCGATCCTCCTTCATAAACACCACCAGCTCGAGACAGACTTGGCGAGCGTGAATGCCGGGACCTCGGCTGGGAAGATCAAACTGAACGTGTTTCTCTGAGCTGCCGGGGGAGATGCGGTAGGGCGGCCGAAACTGCCGTGGCGAGACGCGGGAAAGCCCCAGACGCTGGGAGCCAGAGACGCTCCGCGTGGGGAGGGGGCTTGGCTGGGTCCGACCGCCCTGGGGGCACAGCCAGCTCGGTCTCTCCCGCCTCCCGAGCCGGCCCAGCTTTCCGGCGACTCCCGACAGAGATCGGCTTTTTAGCAGCGGCAACGCCCGGCAGTCTCACATTTCGCATGCATCGGGCAGGCTGCGCAGCCTAGACCCTCGGCAGCTGGCGGTCCGTGGCCAGGGCAGCGCGAGCAGCAGAGGAGCGGAGCGTCCCGCTCCCTCCCCCAGACCCGGAGAGCGCGAGGAAACAAGAGGCTGCGAGCGGCGGATCGCGAGCATAGCACAAAAAACTGGCACATTGGATGTCCATTGTCACCACTCCTATTCAACATCGTTCTGGAAGCACTAGCCAGAGCAATCAGACAAGAGAGAGAAATAAAAGGAATAAGGATAGGAAAGGAAGAAGTCAAACTATCACTATTTGCAGATGACATGATGCTATACATGGAGGACCCCAAAAACTCCACAAGAAAACTCCTGGAATTAATTGACAAATTCA